>JXSR01S017093.1:8082-21458 GCA_000969725.1 Ophiothrix spiculata
TACATTCAACAGTCAACTGTTCAATGTCAAGAAGCTTTAAATAAATGTCAAACTAAGATCAATCATGGTCGTGGATTTAATTAACATTCAACTACTTAATTTTGTATTTGTGGTTTTGGAATCCAATGTGTGTAAAGTTTATTCAGTTAATATACAAAACTGTTCTGTTTTTTCTTGACACTGGACAATAGATTCGGTAGGATATGTTAGCCAGATAAAATTTTAAGTGATCACTATCAAAACTAATTTTGTAGCAAAATAGTATAATCTGCTTGTTATACTTTCTTTTCCTCAAGATTTTAAATAGTAAATTCACCAACGTTTGAAGTTAATGTATCAATACGTTATGCGTAAAGGCTCTGTCAGACATCACAGTTGAACGTACGCATAACGCACAGACGTTTCACATACTGAAGGGTGCGGCAAACGGATCACCACCGTATGGATAACGAATTGAACGAATACATAACGGACAAACCGTAGTCGTTATCCATACGGTGGCACACGTTCAGTACGTGAAACGTTTGTACATTATTCATACGTTTTGGGTCTATACGGTGATGTATGACAGAGTCTTAAGGCACATAAAGAAAGTGTAGTCGTCAGAGCTGGCGCGTAATAGCAGAAAAATCCTACAGGAGCTTCAACAAATGTACGAGTCCATAGCAATAATTCACCTCAACTTTCGTGGGTTTTATCTGTTCTGGCGTGCAAGCTTGGTTACCTACTATTTTTATAAGTGACTGTAGGATTATATAACATGAACCTATCATTAGCACCAACAGTAAGTGAGAAAAATAATATATCGGCGATGAAAAGATTCAGGAGACTCCTGATTTTATGCTATACATAGGTATTTTACATAAAAATCGTAGGAATAATACATGTCTGCTTTGATGAATAATGTAGACAACCACTAAATTTACATAAATAACAATTTTGAAATACAAATCTGCTCTAAAAACAAATTAAATTACATTGATTTTAAATAATCTTGAGCTAAACAAACCCCAAGGCTCATTCCAGTGAAAATGAAATCAGATTTTTTATCCGCCCACATAAGCAAGTTTTTTAAGTCATACGTTTGTTACTTGGTATGTGAAAAGTATTTTCTAATCAGAAATTGTAAAGTTTTTCTATCCGTGCATGAGTGAGCACATGTCTTAATTCAAAAGTGTCACAAACGTTACCAAAAAGTTACACCAAAATGTCACAAACGTTACCAAACAAGACATTGCATTAAAAGAAATCCTGGTGATAGAATTTCCTACCACTTTTATGAAATATTTGTAAATAAGTTACCCATCATCTGTGAAAAGCGCAATAAAATGTTCGCTTTCATGTCAGAGATTTTTACTTTGAAGTCATTTGGAGCAAATAACCATTACCGTGCGATGTCACAAACGTTACCGAACGTTACATGAACTTTAGTCAGTATTTTGGGTACCGTATTTTGGCAATTCATTTAATCTTTGACAATGTCAGAATTTATCGATATTTGAGCAGGATTGTTCTTTGCGTCGTTAATTTGAGCCACTGATCACGTGATCAGCGAAGAAATGTTAACCAGCGACTATTGAGAAACAGTAATCAAATGAGCTATTAAGTATATGATGATAAAGTGTCAGGGGCCCTACATCTGCTGCAGACAACTTTAACAAGTGTTGTTGTTTCCTAATCAGTGTCATGGTGTGCTGTCTATTCTTTCTTGACGTATGTATCGTGTGCGAGGTGGATTTATTTGAACAGGTGAAGAAACAAACTGCCATACAATAATAGTAACCGATACATCTTATGAAAAGTAGGAGCTTAGCAAAGATTTTCCAGACAGTATTATGCACATAACAGAGTAGCGGTACCAGGAATTGCAAAGTTGGGGTCAAATCAGTGGTAAAGAAACTATCTAGGGGTTGGCATTTTGAAGTAAGCACAGGGATTGTGAATCTGTCATAAAATCAATTTCGTCAAATTATGATCTAGACATGTATTTTAACCTGTAGTGCAAAATGAAGTTTCTGGCATTTACGGCTCATACGGACTGGACAGCCACATATACGTACAGTTTTGTAATATGCTCCGATTTCAGACTCATATAAACTCTGTTTAATAGCCTTGAGCTGCTTTGAAATTTGTAATCTATTGTCGAAGAATTCACTATCCGTGTGGTTCCTTAAATATTATCACCAAGGCAAATCAAAGGTATTTACATTGTAAATGAAAGAACATAATAAAATGACAGTTTTAAAAAGAAACTTTGGAGAACAGTAAAACAAGTAAACATATTGATGTCCAGTACAATGCATAATAAGTATTACTGGTTATTGTTAATATTTTACCCTCCATTCCATCTCCTATAATATTCTATTGATTGTCTTAAAAATATGCAGATTTATTTCATATTTCCTATCATTTTCTTGAAATGAAACGTTGCTGGGATTTTGTAGTAAACACAAGGATTGTGAATCAAAAAAATCAGTTTCGGCATATTATGACCTTGACATATATTTTCACATGTAGCGCAAAATTAAGTTTCTGGTATTTAAGGCTCATACGGGCTGAACAGCCACATATTTCAATTATTAACAGTAACTTTATTTATCCAAACATATAATTCGCTTCTGTGTAATGCATAATTTAGTACAATGGGTTATTGGCTCATTTTAGAAAAAATCTGCTGTACTTAGTATGTTTTATGTATGAATGCATATTGTTTTAGCTATAACATTGGAATTCAATTGGTAAAAATTAAAGTAAATTGCAAATTCTTTTTATAGCTGGAGACATTAGTTGATGGTGTCTAAGCATAAACATTATGAAAATTTAAGATCCTCCAAAAATTTTTACCAATTCGTTGGAGATTTTTCCCAGAAGTTGTTTCCCGAATATGACTCATTAGTTTTTTGGCAGTGATTTTGAAATCATCACTTAGTAGTCAAGGTCTGCAACACTAACGTTAGTGGTATAGAAGGAGCCATATAAATCCAACATTAGAAAAACCATTTCACTATAAAATGTGAGAACCTTAAACTCAATTTAAAAAAATATATTTGCAGAATTTGAATAGCGCCCTCAAAATGTTGATTAGCATAATGACAACATTTGATTGTCGATTTGAATTTAATGCCATTGAAATCCTAAAGTTGGAGAATTACAAGGAATGACGATGACAATTTATTTTGCGTCTTTAGATCCCAATTAACCACTAAAGGGTAAAGGGAATCCATCTGCTCAGGAAAAGGTGAATAAATAGTTCCCACTGCCTTTGCGGGGACTCGAACCATGGATTATGGCAGGGGTTAGTCATGCATTACGAGGCGAGGGATCTACCGCTGAGCTATCAAGGCAGCATTAAATTATTGAACTAAAATCTAAACATAAACATTAGAATGCCGTATTTTTCTTTTGTTTACATAAAAGTTGCAATTTTTGCCTCATTGGAATGCTCAATTTGTATGTAAATTATGCGAATGCGTATATCAGACAATATTTGATAATGTAGGTAATTAAAACAGGCAATTCACAGCTCAAACAGGGCGAACTCAGATTCGTAATTCACGTCCGGATTTTCAGGCAAAACAACGCGGGTTTGTTACATTATCATTCAAAATCAAATCAGCATATTTTGTAATTCAATAAGACGTATCAAGCCTACAATCTGTCAAAATTTGAAACCAGTCGAATCGTTCGAACATCATGAAATTATGAGGATTCGGCGAAAAAGGATCAACTTTTTCGAAGTAGTCTTTAGGCCTCATTTTGACCTTGATAATGGACGTGAAATCACTAGTGAAGTGATATGTATAAACTAGAGACTTTATATAATATGTACGCCAAAAATAGTGATATTCTGATAGGTGTAGGTAGGTAAAAACTTGTAGTAAACATGATGACATTCAGCCAAGCGAGACGTTTTTAGGGACTGTAGCCTTAAATGTTAAAAGATTTAAATTATCTATAGAACATGTTATAAACTAGAAGCTACAAATTCACAATTGTATGTAGGTTCCTACACTATAAGGTTACCGTATATTCCCAGTTGACAGGCACATCAACAGGACAATACAACCAATCAGCTTGAACAAATAAAACAAATATCTTTAAACAGTTGCGATGATCTTGAGTGAATAATTTCTTAACATTTTGGACAAATCTTACAAAATCTCCGACTACACAGAAATGCCCTGTAGTGCATATAATTCTTCAACTTTTTTTTCGTTATATACATACAGTATGTGTCAAAATGATTAGTACTCAACTATGTGAATTTCTTACACAAAATCTATAAATGTTGCAGTTCTTTTATTCTCATCATTTTAAAGTTCAATTCAATAGCACCAATTGAAAATAATTTGAAAATCGATGAGAGCAATAAGATTTTACACCACTTTAGAAAGTTTTTGCTAGGCGCGATAAGTATTCATGTAATCAGACATGTGGAACAGCTAAAGACATTTGATGTAAAATTGTTTGCCACGATCTCAAAGCCATAATGGTATCATGAAACTGGCAGCACTGTCGTTGACTGATGTCTTTTGCTATGCAATATTCTTTTAAGAATCGAGTTTCGTCTAGGTGCGTGTGGAAAGTAAAACAAATATCATTTAATTAAATTAAATGTTCATTAACAATCTTAAGCATTCAATATGCATCACACAAGACGACTGTAAAATACTAGTACAACTGTGTTGATAGATCAGACATTTTAACAAATTATTGACTTCCATGAACTTTGTTTATATCAAAAAAAACCCCCATTTTTATTTTAATAACCTTTTCTATTCACTGGCAAGTATATACAATCATGTAGTGCTTTTTCATGTAAAAAGAAGTAGAAAATGGCTTTCAACATAGTTTTTAGCAATTTTTTTTAAACTAAAATTACATCTGAATGCAGAAAATACACAACAAATTCATATAACGAGTTATAGATTTATGTCTTCATTGAGATTGTCAAATCCGTTGCGGGTTTTCAAAACCGGTGCCTTTACATAATCCTCCCCATCTTCGAAACTAAAATCAAAATGCTGTATTTGTTTAATTAAAAACAAAGGAATGCTTGATCAATTAAAACAAGTTTAATTATTTTCATAAACCAACGGGAAGTATACTATTATTACAAGAGTTATTTATTCTGAGTAACAAATCGTTTAGAACTCTCCACAGCATCTCAAAACCCATTAAAGAAAAAACGTAAATATACAAGGTCACTTTAACGAGGAAATGCTTAATAAATGAAGTAAGTTCAATTTATCAGGATTATTTTGAACACTGTTTCCGTTAGCCAAGGATATATATCAATAAGTATTCAACTGCCTTTGCTTTTATATCACCAACATAAGCAGACCACTGTCATTAAGATGCTCCGTAGTGAATTATGCAAAAAGCCTGCATCCATTACGGTACCTACTTTTGCGCATAGTCAAATGGGATTTCCAGTATTATATATAGTACACTTACATTTCATTTAGTTTTCTTGAACTGTGAATAAAACGAAGCGTAGTTTGGCAGTGGGTTAATTTACTTCAAACTTCAAGCAATCATCTGCCTATAATAGACAAGGGCATCCTATACAAACTAAAATTAAGACGTTGCCAAGAAAATACATCATTGCTTCTGGTAAGAATTGGAGATGCTTGTTCTTAAAACGGCAAGATAGTTTCTGCATTTGGTTTGACATAATATTCTAATCACCATGTTAAACGATAGAGTACAATGTGAAACAAATTTATCCTTTGAACAAGCGGAACCATATATGTATACAACAGCAAACAAGATATTTGTAACGATTGGAGTTCCACTTGTTTTGATATTTGGAGTGATTGGTAATATAGGTTTCCTCGTCGTACTACTACGTGTTAAACATATGAGGAATATAACCAACTTTTACCTTGCAAATCTGTCTATTGCTGATACGTGTCTTCTAGTAATGAGTGCTTTACAATATTTTTGGACATATACGCATTCACCATTGGACGTCAACTTTGTATTTGCTACCACTTTTGGATGTGCTGTTCCGAATTTCCTTGTGTATCTATGTTACTTTGCGTCTGTTTTACTTGTAACTTTAGTAGCAACGGAAAGATACATGGCAATATGTTATCCGCTGAAACATCACACAATTACGGGAAAGGCCAGATCTTTCCGCATGGTATCAGTCGCGTGGGGTATGGCACTTGTAATGACAGGATTTGCCGCCCCATATGGTAACCCAGAAGTTTACTGCATATATTGGCCGGAGGAAAAGGCATTTGAAAATTTCCCTTTTCAAATCCCAGTTTGTCGAGGAATGTGTAAATGGTGTAATAGTGTTTTATATGCCATCGATTCAGCGCAATTTATTGCAGCATTTCTTATCAATACTTGTATGTATAGTAGGATTATTACTATTTTAAGCAGGAGGACGATAATTGCAGATCAAAATGGATCATCATCTTCGGCTGCAAGAGGAGCTCGTATTATGGCTGAAAATAGAGACCAAGTTGCCCGAATGTTGGTTTTTAATACGTTAGTGTTCTTTGTATGTCTGATGCCATATTGCATAACAAACTTAGATAGTCTTGTCGAAGTGATATCAAGAAAAGCACCACGTCATAAATCACAAGGATTTCTTTTAACAAATGAGAAGCAAATACTCTCCTGGATCGCTAAGCTTACGACTCTGCTGAATTCGGCAGCCAATCCTTACCTATACAGTGTCACCAATAAACGATACCGTAACGCATTTGTTCAAACATTCAGTTGTTCACAGAAGAAATTTAGTGGTGATCGAAGGTATTCATCTTATGCGTATACACCAGCGGAAACTGGAGAAACGCATGGTTCCATTATTGGAGAGACAAAAGTTTAAACTTATTTTTATAATCGTTATATTTTATGCAGTTGTAAATGTTAATGTTATTTTTTTATATACAAAGATTCAAAAGTCAGTTGCAATTAATGTAAGTGCTTTGCTGCGTTTTAAAGTACGACACAAGCAAACATAAAAATAGCACAGTATTTAAGTTTATTGAAAATAGTTTAATAAGCTTTAAAGGAGCTTCGCCCGATTTTTCAAAATTCAGTGTCATATGAAAGATGACCACCAAAGAGGTTATGATTCAGATTCCAGCTGAATTTGTCAAACAGTTCTAGTTTTATTGGCAATTTTGCATTTTAGAGCCGCTTATGCATTACTGTGTAAAATTAATTATGGTTACCATTATTAGACACATTTTCATATATAACTCTGAAACGGAACATAACTTACCCGTGAAATTTCACATTGGTTATGAGAACAATATGAGCACTATTTTGGTACCAAAATCTCAAAACGTTTGAAAACGTTAACGCAATCGGACCATGCTCCTTTAACTATTTTGATAAAACACGCATGAGACCTTGTGCATATGCTTCAACAAGATATATCAAAAGGCGATTCCGTCAAATTATGTTTGAATATTTTAATAGATATTGCAATCAAAATATATATCATCCAGACTATTGTCTACATTCATTTACAGAAATGAAATATGTTCCAATTTCTACGCATTAGTTCAGCTTTAATGCAACACAGCTAAACCGAAACCAAATTAGAATATTGCTTTTATAGATATCAGCTATTTTCCGAAGGATGTGTTCGAGTTGTCGCTTCACATAAGGCAGCGCAAAATGAAATGTAATATTAAGTGTCACAACATTACAAAAGTCATAAATCAAAAGTTAAAGGGACCATTTCGTCACTCCTTTGATTAATCTGTTAGTTTTAATAAAACATGAAAAAATACCTAAAAACTTAGCATGTCGATTCTTGGCAAGTCTCTTGCCAAGCAAGATTTAACCCTCGTCTAGCCATGGGTTGTTGCACCCCCCTAATTTTTTCCCCGCTGCATAAAAACGCAAAAGGAACCGACCCCAGGCATTTGGGTAATCTCTTTTACATTCTTTGCAGTCATTTTGATGAAAACAATTAGGGGGGTACCACCTAAGGTGGGGTAAGGGTAGGCCGTCAAAGATTGGGTGTAGGGGTGGGGTTGGTGAAGCCCCGGAAATTGTTAAGTCGCCATTTTGAAAAATATATGCATGCTATGAAGCTGAAACTTGCAGGGCATGTTAGAATTATCATTTTCCTTCTTTAATAGTAAAAAACCCGATGAAAATCGGTTATTTAGAACTTTTATAGCAAAATGTTGATTTGGTGGCCATTTTTGCCAAAATCCCGATTTTCCGAACCGAACGACGTCATAATTATGTAACGCTTTGGCCGATTTTTGTGATCTTGGTATCATTGGAAAGGAGAGGACCATACCTATCTATTGATAGCAAAACCAAAGTTGGGGGTTCCGTTCTAAGAATTTAGAGGGAGGATTGCAACCCCCTTGGGTAGACGTGTTACAAAAAATAGCCTTAGGTAGACGAGGGTTAAGTCGAAAATATTACACTATAAATAGATTGTTTATGAAATGTCCTTTCTATAGGGGGAACGGGTTGGCGCAGCGGCAGTTCCCTCGCCTTGCACCAATGAGGTTCCGGGTTCAAGCCCCGCGCCCGGCGCTTTATGTGCATTTGGTTTTCAGTCCATGCTCGCTTCTGCAGGTTTTTCTCCGGGTACCCCGGTCTTCCTCCTATAATCAAAACTGAATTTAAAAACATCTTGGGAGCCCTGTTAAAGATAAGCTTCCTTCAGCTTACTTGGTACCAAGTACCAAGTTGGGTTTCTTTGGCGAAAGCCTAAACAAGGTGATTTAAAAAAAATAATGTATACGTTTGTATGTTTTTAAATTTAAATTTAAATTGCAGGTAAGACTTAATGATACAAATGAAACAAATAACGCAGCTTTAACATCCAACATCCGTCAATTCACTTTACCACGAGTATCATTCAGCAATTTTTGTCGTATTTTGAAAACACACATTTATTTTTCTTTTATCATAGTCACCAGAATCAACGTATTTCTCCTAATCAATTTTATTTTTACCAATTTATATTGGCTTTTCAATATTACGTTTTGTCGGCACAATGTGCCATCAACTAAAATCCTCACGATACAGCAGGTTACAGATGTTCCAAATCTTCGTCGCTAATAACATCATTTGCCTGCCGGTTAATATGAATCTCTCCGTTGCCAAAAAACAACAACCCATAAGTCTTTCTCTTGATTTTCGTAACCTGAAGGAAAACACGTAGCAAACATTTTGAATTGGAAATAACACTTTATTTATAAATATACATTGCTTCTTAAACATTACATCTTACCCACTTATGAGAATCAGATATTAAATTTTCATCGATCTAGTGTATGTTGCCATTTCTTAATATTGCTTCGCTATTGCAGGAACAAGGCCTCACGAATTTAATTTACAATTACTGTAATAAAGTTTGTTCGCGTATATCAAACTTATATGCGTGCGTAATATAGAAATGCAGTGCCACGTTGTTTGTGTGAATAATTCTCAATGGATTTGAAAATAACATAATTTGACACATCAATAAAGTTTTTCTCTTAATCTTTCGTGTATCATGCTACATTTATATTTATGCGAGTTACCAAATGTGTGACGCGTTACAGCAAAAGGTACCTTAAGTTGGAGCTGCAAGTGTCTGATTAACAAAGTCTTAAAAATAATCGATAATCAATATGTTAAGAGAGATTTTCTTGCCTTTGTTCCATTGTTATTTCATTCAAGAACGTAAATGATGGCTTTAATTTATTATTCTCTCTTCCAGTACTGATTTTTAATTAGAGGTAGCTTTTGCTGTTATGCGTGACTTATTTATTGCAGCTTTTTTTTGCTAACTAAGATTAGTTCCAATATATGAGACCGTCAATCCCAAACCAGCCGTAAATGCTGCCTCTTGCTATTTTCATTTTTCTAAATATTTGTATAGACCGTGTTATAAGGATTAAAACGAAACCTAAATTAACTTCACTCGATTTCCAGAAGTCAAGTTATGATCCGTCAAAGGTTGTCAGGAAGTAAAATGTATAAGTGAGATAAACGTGTTCAAAGAACACTAATATAAGCCCTATTTTTCTATATTGATTGTCCTCAAACTATACAGATATTTTTCATATTTCCGATCATTTTCTTGAAATGAAACTTTGCTGGTGTTTGTTAATCTGCCAAAAAATCAATTTCGACATTGACATGTATTTTCACCTTTCAACGCAAAATTGAAGTTTGTTACATTTACAGCTCGTTTGAGATAGACGGTCACATATTATCAAATACGAAAGGATGTTTGCAGTCTAGCCGTAACGACCCTGTTAATAACCTCATTATGCTCTTCATACTTACCTGCGATTTGTATTGCATAACTAGGCAACAACTACCTTTGTCCCAACGGATCATCCCCTGACGCCAGCAGTGTGCATAAAT
Organism: Ophiothrix spiculata; assembly: GCA_000969725.1. Classification (NCBI taxonomy): domain Eukaryota; kingdom Metazoa; phylum Echinodermata; class Ophiuroidea; order Amphilepidida; family Ophiotrichidae; genus Ophiothrix; species Ophiothrix spiculata. The sequence goes on from JXSR01S017093.1 coordinate 18,439, forward strand.
CTCATAGCAGGGCTCACAGCTAATGTTTTGAATGGCACCGCTGCCCGCTCGCTGCGTTGAAAAAAATGCATTTCATGTGAAATGTAGTGAATAAGAAATACATTTTTCTGGATAAAAAGTAACCTTTTAAGTTTTTTAATATAAATTATCTCAAAAATTCGAGAATTGCATTCGTGACTGTTTTAAATTGAAGAAAAACCAACACGCTTCGCAAAAGAAAACAAAAAATGAATTTATCAAAACGACTGTGCCAGGACTCGAACCCACGATTCCACGATCTTCCGAATTAGAATCCTGGGCCCAATTTCATAAAACCATTCTAAGCCTAGTTTGTTTCCAACTTCGTTTCTATCGCTAGTTCATTGCTAAACCTATTTCATAAAAGCATTCTTAGCTTAGCAAGGTTCCTAGTTGCTTGCTAAAATTAGAATAGCCCGTCGGTATTTCTAAATCCTTAGAACCATCCCAAGTTACGTTTATCCGGACATCAAAATGTAGATGGATGAAATCGCCAACTTTAAGCCCTTAAATCGTCTAATAATGTAGGAAACAATAGGTACGTGTCGAATATCCAAAATAAATCAACTCAAGAGCATTGAATTAAGCAAATGTGGGATTAATGATGATAATTTAAAGCAAAAACTACAATTATAAATTTAAAATAATTTACAAATAATGATTTGCCGTTTAGAGACAAAAAAATAACAGAAAGAATTTATTGAAGGTTTTTGCTTATAAAAGAAGCGATGTAATCTACTTGACAATCGAATATTTATGCGCTATGCATATTTTGTATGTTGTGTTTACCGATACCCCAATGATATTATAGCCCTATAATACTGGGGTATGATTCTTTTCAGAACTATTCTTGTTTAAATTGATTTCTATTTAGAACTATTCTTATTTCAAGTACTTTCTATTGTCCTTGGGAAGCAATTATGATATGAAATCCTTGTTCAATCACTATAACATTCTATCTTGCTTCTAGCAAGCAACTAGTAAGAATTGTTCATAGAAGGGTTTTATGAAATGAAATTTAGTTGATTTCTAACAAGCAACAAACTAGCCATTTAGAATGTTGCTAAGTCTTAGTTACTTGCTAATTTAGAATGGTTTTATGAAATTGGGCCCTGCTTAATAACCGCTGGACCACGTGAGCTGACAATGTTTATAAAGGGAATTTAAGATTATATCCATTCTGTTTATAATAATTGGTTACGCATGCGCAAGAGTATTGAAATTCCAGGGAATTCAGTTTTGATTTTAAGTGTCAAGAGGTAAACAAAGGAACCGTCACATCCATTTTGTTTTATCACATTTTAAAGCAAGATTTTCACAGGACTTCAAGAAAAAAGTCTAAAATTTGCTATAAACGTATCGGCAAAAATATATATTACACTGAATTAACTTTTTAGAGAAAATCACCGGCATATTTTGCCAGTAAAATTGCAAGAAATGTCACACATATTTCGAAAAATGTAGTTGCATTATATTTACACAATATTACACATAAATATGCAACATGTTTTGTTTTTCAGATCTATATTTTCGATTTTATAGGACTTTAAAAGATATTAATATTAATGTTAAACATCAACAGCATGACCGATTAAAAATTTCACTGATTAAAATCGTAGAGGGGAAAGGGAAATTATGCGATCTGCAGTATGATTGTTTGGTAATGTAAAATCAATGTCATTACATAATTGTATGTTCTGCTTTAGTGGTATTCCTCACCAAGTCTCCGTTAAAATTAGAAAATGCATTGCAATTAATGTAACAACGAATATTTGTGGCACAAAATATTTGGTAACTCACAAAATCACGTAAACAACAGTTGGAACAGCAGAAATGAATGGTTCCATTATAAAATAACACTGACAGCCAAAAGGAGCGCAAGTGATCCCATACTTGGAGTCACGGTGCGTAGTGACCCTATGACTATGTCTAAAACAACTCCACTTCTGGAGTCAAATGACTGCTTTATGGAGTCAAGCAACAGTAACTCCTTAAGAGGGTCAGTGATTATGACTCCATGTGAGGGTCACAACTCCTTCAACAATTTAATTATGAAAAAATACAATTCGATCGTTTCCTTATATATGAATATAGATGAACAGCTGCCGCCCTGGGGAGTGGCATGCTGTGGTCAGGTCAAGGTCATCCAAGGTCAAACGTCATTCGGAAGTGAAATCATAAAATTAACAGAAGAGTCGGTATAAGGGCAACAAGGGTCACCTGAGGTCATCTCATGTCATTTTGACCGTCAAAAGTCAAGGTCATTTTGTTTCATTTATTTGTTTGTTTGTTTGTCATAACTGACTAACCCTTGTATTTTCAAAAGTTTTACATTTGGAGTATAAAGAAGCAGTAAAATAGAGTACATACCATATAACACAACAACACAAATAAGTTCAACAACATTTATTGGTATAGTAAAACATTAAATATGAAATGCCTTATCATATTATCATATTTAAGTATTCCAGCTTAGATTTTTATTGCGCTTTCCTACAAAAAACAATGGTATTTATCAAACAGTTGATAGCATCGTGTTTATAAAAATACAAACTAATCTCCATTTCTAGATGCCATAATTATCAAAACCAACAATTTTCTTCAATACATTACTATTTCAAGGATCTTTCAACCTTCTATATTTACTTTCCAATATTACATTTGTCGACACAATATATCACCCACACATAAATCCTCAAGACACACATGCTAAGAGATTTGTCAAACCTTCAACTCTAAGAACATCATATGCCCGCCGGTTATTAATATAAATCATTCCTTTGCAGAATAGTTTTCTTTCTAGATTTGTAATAACCTGAAGGAGAACACGTTTCAAACATTTTAAAATGGCAAATAATACTTAATATAAAAACATATCTTTCCGCGTTTTGCTGAGACAGGTGTCCTTAAAAATGTAGTAAGAAATCATTGTAAAAAAGTTATAGCAGATGCGGGGGGCTCCGGGGAAAAGAACGGAAAGTCAGAAATAAATGTCAAAATCG
>JXSR01S017093.1:24679-34988 GCA_000969725.1 Ophiothrix spiculata
AAATGGTTGTTGACAAATCGTTTATTGGCTACATAATAAAGAATCCTGATCGCTATTGCGACGTGTTTACTAACTTAGGGAGACACGTATGGTCATGTTTTTCAAGATGGAGCCCATTTGCGTTCATCTCACTCACCTCATCCACATCTTACTCCAATCTGATAATAGTTGATTAGAGTTGATAAATACCTTTATTTTGATTTTATTTTTTATTGGAGGTAAAGGTCTTTTAGGTCGAAAAATCGGAATTTTGTCAAAAATGGTCACCAAAATCAAAATTTTTGCTATAAAAGTTCTAAATAACGGAATTTTATCAGGTTTTTGCAAATAAAGAAGGAAAATGATAATTCTAACATGCCCTGAAAGTTTCAGCCTCAAAGCATGCATATTTCAAAATTGCGACTTACAAATTTCCGGGGATGCACCAACCGCCCCTCTACGTTTTTTACCATAATTACCTTGGTCTATTTATTATAATCTGAAATCTGTCCTTGACAGGTATTGTGGATTTTATTCTGTTGAAAAGAGAAACATTTTCATTGGAAATTTTTGTCGCTGTCTTGATGTTTTAATCATTCTAATTGTAGTTTTAGCGGATTATTCCGATCAATAATATCGTCTGGGAAATCGATGTCCATATGCATTCAGCTGTATATAGATTTTACAATTGGTAAAAATGACGAACTATATCTGGCGCTTAAGGGGGCAGTATACCTGGAAACCATGTGTTCTTCATCTTTTTTTCACACAATTGGACACACAATTAATATTGTAACTTGTATTTTATTCAAACTTAGGCACATGTAATATAAAATTGGCTTTCATTACAAACATTTTGGAGGTCAAAGTTTAAGGTCAAAGATCACGGTGTAAGGTCAAAGGTCATTCGTGACAGTGAAAATTATGGTAATTTTAAGATTCTATACATTACTACACCCTTCATCCAAATTTGATGAAAATTGGCACACAGGTTTAGAATGTTGTGCTCAACAATCTGTTTATCTATTTTTTAGATATATATCTTCATTTGGTTTTTATGGCTGAAAAACCATATCAAGCACAATTTTTGGCGCCAAAATTAAGAAATTAACAAAATTGGTATTACCTGTCATTATAAACCCATCCTTGCCAAATATATATTTAAATACATTTTTTGAATGAGAACACGTGGCAAAGATGTTAAATTACACATGACATTTATTTTACTCACATATTTTGCTTTTTAAACGTCGTATTTTACCTACATATTAATATGTGACAGCTATTCAATTGCAATCGACCGGATGCCTGTTGTTATTTCTAATTTTGCTTCACTAAAATAGGGCCTCACAAGTATTGAATTATTATTATCTTAATGAAGTTTATGCGTTTGTGTATGCATTAACCGAACTTATAAGAGCTCGTAATATTTTGATGCTGTATCACGTTAGCTGTGTGACAAAATTAGCTATGAATTTTAAGTGACATATCAATAAAGTTTTTTTCGTTTAATCCTAACAGAATCAGAACTCACTAAATCTCACTTTAGAAAATCATAAAAATATACGCCACAGACGGGGGTTATATGCAGGGACCAAATCGCTAGCCGGGCAGCGGTGGTTTGCTACGTGTAGCACTCGCTTGGGAAACGGGAGGTCCCTGGTTCGAATCCTGGTGAAAACACGCATGTTTCACTCAAAAGTCAGAGCTCATTATGTTGAGTGAAATCCTACTCAACGTTGAGAAAACTTAGCTCAACGTTGAGTAAGATGTGCCGGACGATGAGCAATATTGACCCAACCGAGTAATATTTTAATCAATTTTGAGTAAGATTTTACTCAACAATGAACTGTGACCTTTTTTTCAACAAAGAACAAAATATTTTTAAGAGTGGCATATATGTATACTTTCCAATAAAAGGCATATATGTACTTGCCAATAAAACATTTTGTCAATAAAATATGTCGTTGACTTAGATCCTCGGGACACAAATGTTTCCGGAAATTCAAACCTCACTTGCTAAAAGCAAAATTGGCATTACCTGTCATTATGAATGCATCTTCGTAAAATATATCTTTAAATACATTTTTAAGGAAAACGCGTGAGGTTTATTTCACACCAATATCTCGCTTTTAAAACGTCATATTTTACCTACACATTATTTAGTGACAGCTATTCAATTGCAATCGACCGGATGTCTGTTGTTATTTATAATTTTGCTTCACTAAAATTATTGAATTATTATTATTGTAATAAAATTTATGCGTTTGTGTATGCATAAACTGAATAAGAGTACGTAATATTTAGATGCTGGATCACGATTTTTTGTGTGACAAAATTAGTTATGAATTTTAAAATAAAATATCAGTAAAGTTTCTTTCGTTTGAGAGTCATGATACATCAATATTGGGACATTTTAATCAAAGAAAAAAGCAGTGGTTCAATTATACTATTATAAGTCCAGATACGCCACATACAGGGGTTATATGCATGGACCAATTCGCTTGCCGGGCAGCGTCTCCGCGGTGTCTTGCTACAGGTATCACTCGCTTGGGAAACGGGAGGGCCCTGGTTCGAATCCTGGTGAAAACACGCATGTTTCACCACCCTTCCCTTTTCGAGAAAAGTTAAATGTTAGTTAGGGTTAATTAAAAATCTCATAACCGTAACAGAACCAGACCTCACTAAATCTCACTTTAGAAAATCACGAAAATGCGCGAAGTCCAGATACGCCACATACGGGTTGGTGGGGAGGGGTTTATATGCAGGGACCAAATCGCTGGCCGGGCAGCGTCTCCGCGGTGGCTTGCTACGGGTATCACTCGCTTGGAAAATGGCCCTGGTTCGAATCCTGGTGAAAACACGCATGTTTCACCACCCTTCCCTTTTCGAGAAAAGTTAAATGTTAGTTAGGGTTAATTAAAATCTCATAACCGTAACAGGACCAGACCTCACTAAATCTCACTTTAGAAAATCACGAAAATGCGTGAAGTCCAGATACGCCACATACGGGTTGTGGTGAGGGGTTTATATGCAGGGACCAAATCGCTGGCCGGGCATCGTCTCCGCGTTGGTTTGCTACGGGTATCACTCGCTTGGAAAATGGCCCTGGTTCGAATCCTGGTGAAAACACAAATGTTTCACCACCCTTCCTTTTGGAGAAGATAGGCTAGAAACGAGAAAAGTTAAATGATCAGTTAGGGTTAAGAGTCATGCTACTCTCTAAATGTCAAACCTGTGATTATAAACCCATCCTTGCCAAATATGTCTTTAAAATACATTTTTTGAATGAGAACACGTGGCAAAGATGTTAAATTACACATGACATTTATTTTACTCACATATTTTGCTTTTTAAACGCCGTATTTTACCTACTTATTAGTAAGTGACAGCTATCAAAAAAATTGAATTTGGTCGCTACATATATGTACTTTCCAATAAAACATTTTGTCAATATAATATGTGTTTGTCTTAAATCCTCGGGACACAAATGTTTCCGGAAATTCAAACCTCATTTGCTAAAAGCAAAATTGGCATTACCTGTCATTATGAATGCAACTTTGCCAAACATATCTTTAAATACATTTTTAAGGAAAACACGTGAGGTTTATTTCACACCAATATCTCGCTTTTTAAACGTCATATTTTACCTAAACATTAGTTAGTGACAGCTATTCAATTGCAATCGACCGGATTTCTGTTGTCATTTCTAATTTTGCTACACTAAAATTATTGAATTATTATTATTGTAATAAAGTTTATGCGTTTGTGTATGCATAAACCGAACTCATGAGAGTACGTAATATTTAGATGCTGGATCACGTTTTGTGTGTGACAAAATTAGTTATGAATTTTAAAATGACATATCAATAAAGTTTCTTTCGTTTGAGAGTCATGCTACATCAATATTGGGACATTTTAATCAAAGAAAAAAGCAGTGGTTCAATTATACTATTACATTAATTTATTGAAGTGAGAGAAAGATTTTTGTTTGGAGAATTTGAATTTGAATTGAACCGAATTAATATGGATTATTCTTTTTTCCAAACTCAAAATTACCAACATGTGGAACAAGGTGAAATAAACATTATTAACGTTGTTAGTCTTTCTTTAACATTTTTGTTTGTTTGAAGGCAAGGCCAAGAAGCGTCAGGGATGTATTTATAGACAGACATAACACTTGTTTGGGTTTTGCAAGATAACATATAACGTTGTCAACGAACTCTTGAAATAGTGATTTTGACGATTCATTCATTTGCTACATTGTGAACTTGATCATGTATTGAGACGTGTTTAATGACTCCTATTACATTATATTTTGATATTATACTATAAGTATAAAACGATGTGCCCCTTTTAAAAGGTGCTCTACAGAGGACAATTTTCCAAACCCATAAGTGGTAAAGAAGGAGATCCATATGAATTGGTTTTCTTACAAAGAGTAAGCAAGCAATGTTTCAACAGCTTTACCCCTAGTTCTACGAAGGTTGGGGGAAGTTGTATCAACAGCGATTTTTTTTCTAAAACGTCCAAAGACGCAGCGTTTAATGACTCACTGTACCTCTTAGTTCATCCTTTGCGCTTATTTTAGCGAAAACAATCCTACCCTACCAACTTCAGGTGTGGGGGAGGAGGTGAGGGGTTTACAGTGTCCGTTCAAAGATTTATGATGGAGGTGTAACTCAGTTATTTCAACAAAGTTCAATTTTTGCCATTTTTATGACAGATATTCATTTGTGATTTCGGTAAAAGTATAGTGATATCTGTAGTATTTAGGGAAAAATTCGGATATCCCTACCTTTTTCAATTTGTGTCTATATTTTGCATACAAATGCCGATTTCCCATATTTCTATAATTATGACGTCATACAGAAATTATACAATCACGAATGACCATAATTTTGGTATAAATGGAAAGAGGAAATCAATACCTATCCATTGGTACCACATATAGGGGTTGGGGACTTCGCTCCAAGAAATATAAAAGATCACAACTCATTCATGATTGAAGGGGCATTGGACAAAATTGTAAATTTCAGGATGATTTGCACTTCACTTGTTTGAAAATAATAGTCAATTACCAGATATTATGAACATTTTGATCAAAACTTCAGAAAAGTCAAATATTTGAATTGTTCTTTTGTTTTTTGGTCTTGGGTATGAGGCTATTCCGTAAACGTATTTATTGATGCTATAAATCAAGAAAGACACGGAAATTTGTTTGTAAAACATTCCTTTCACATCATAGATTGCAGGTAAATCAGAAGAAATTTGGAGTTTGCATCAGATCTCCTGAAAAGGACCATTTTAAATAGAGGGCAGTATTTATCGTTGTCGACAACGATAATTAAATAAAAGTATACCTAAATATTTTGATATATAGGATTTAAATTTGACAATAAAACTTTGAATACTGACATTATTACCGCTAGTACTTCAAATGATGCAAAAATCTCAGAATGCTTGGGGAAAATGTTGAGGATGCTGCTGAACTTGTCGAATGCCCCTTAGACTAGCTTAAATATTCCGGTCTATTTCGCACATAGTAATTCAATTTCACCAATCAAGGACGTCCAACAGTAATTCTAAACTTCATTTTCGTGACATTTCATTCTTTTTCATTTTTAGTAACAGAATATCATGTTGGTTAATTCAATTTCACTTCGGTATATGCCTTTTCATCATGCTACAGATCATTTCAACCTTTGTATTTTTAATTTCATTAAGCATCACGCGGAGGGGATAAATCATCCGCAATACCCGGGTTTTAGTCCAAGGCCTAGGCCTGGGACTAAAACCCCGGTACCCGCCCATCATGATATTGCCCGGGTACAAAATATGCCGATCGATTACCCGAACTGGACAATAGAATTTTAGAATTTTGAACAAAAAATTGTTTGTTCAAAAATTTATGATAAAATCATCACCTGATTGAAGTAAACATGATAAATCACGACCACAATCGTGAAAAATCTTTTTTGTTTCGTGTAATTGAGACATTGTATGGTCGTAGTAGACCTGTCAAACTTCCCGTTCCGATTTTACATTGTAAATGCTCAATTATCAATACGGTCGGGCCCGTACCGACGAAAAATAAGTCGGGTACCCGGGTAGCAAATTACCTAGGCCTAATAGATACGTAGAAATTTTCATTTTCATCGATTGACAATCAATTTAGCGATTTATCAGACTTACGTTTTTGAGTTATCGCACATTTCGTCGAACGTTACATTATGTTTAAATGATAAATAAATCAATTACTCATCAAACATCGATCAGGAGAAAAACCACATTAAAACTGCTCTTAAACACTGTGGTAATCCAGACTGGGCTTTCTTAAAAGCGAATAAGAAACACAACACCAACACCGCTAGTGGAGGGGGCCGACCAACAAAAGCACGGGCCACCATCCCCTACATCGCCGGTATTTCAGAGAAGGTCAAAATTCACCTAAAGAACTGTGGCATTGCAACATCATTTAAACCAAGTAATACACTTCGTGGCAAACTAGTTTATGTTAAGGACAAAACACCAAAGGAGAAATGCTCCAATCTTATACGGACTGAAATGCAGTGAAAGTGATTGTAATGAAACCTACGTTGGTGAAACAAAACAATCTGTAAAGGCCAGAATTAACCAACATAGAAGGCCGAGCACCAACGAAGCACAGAACTCTGCAGTATATCTTCATATCAGAGACTCTAAACATACCGTGAACTTAGAGGATATGATCATTCTTGATAAGGAGGAACAATACCACAAGCGAGGAATTAAGGAAGCCATCTGGGAAAGGATTGAGGATCCGACCCTTAATAAGAAAGGGTATCTACGCTACTGCGTTTCTCACGTGTGGGACCGTGCTATTCGTGACGTCACTAGCCGTCTGTCACGTGATCATCCCAAGGATTCAGATACCTGTTGAATACCATTGGTTATGGTCGCAACGTCGCAAGTTGCAAAAGTAAGTTCCAGTAATTTATTTATTTATCATTTATATTTACTACAACTGGATGAATGAGACATACATCTTCATGTTACATAATGTTGTTTTTCCAATATGCTTGATATATATAAACACTATTATAGGCCTATGTCATAAAAACCTTTTATATAATTAGAACTAATCAAATAGTGGCATAATTCATTTCAGTGGCATAACACAGTAAATCTGCAATGCTTTTGTATCTAAAGGCCAACAATAATAAACGAATACAGAATGCAGAATATTTTTGGTTCAAAATCTTTAATTAAAACGAATGTCGTATCAGCTAAATGTCGCATCAAAACTTTTTGTGCATCATTTTCAATTGCATGACATTCTAATCTCAAGCCACCTGTTTGAACACGGTTCAGATTGGGCATGAAATTTACGTTATGTTTTAATTCTTTCAGAAATGATAATTTACACTAACATTTTGAACGCTTTGATGTTTACACAGGTGAAATAAAACCTAGGAATTGAGCTGCTAAAAGAAGGCATTTGAAAAAGAATAATTTTAAGATTTAATCATTTGAACAAGTTAAGTATTTGACATTTAAAAACAACACGATATCCAAATGCCACTCCCAATCTTATTAAGCAACAGATAGTGTACAATTATTTATCTCTTAGACCTTGCTTCGTGGGACAAGAAGTTCACTTGATTTTACCTGAAAATATAATGTTATTCTACAAAAGGTTAAGATTTTTACCTAGAAAAAAGTTGTTGATAGTGCTTCCGGAGTTGAGTAAAGTTTACCAAACGTTCAAACGGTGCATATTTAACGAGAGCAATAATATTCTACGGCTCTTTCATCACCATACTTGTAGATTTAAGTTTAAACAACACCGTAGGACCTATCGTTATTCGGGACAATGCCTCAGAGAGGCAGGCAAGGGAAAATTGCCCCCCCCCCCTCCCCTCAAAAAAACCCATAAACAAACAAACAAACAAACAAACAAACAAACAAACAAAACAAAACACCTTTAGTACACCTACCTAATTTGATTCATTTGTTGCTTATTTTGATACCCCATAAATGAAACTGATAACACAAGCGAGTTCGATTCATTCATTAAGGTGAACTTGAATGCTGAATGCACAACTTGGGTAATTGGGTAACTCTTTCTTGAAATTCGTCGAAACTAAATGTAATTTAAATGATGTTTGTCTTTTATAATTTTATAATTTGTATGAGTTGGCTAGGAAATTTAATGACCTTCCGATTAAAATAGATGATAAAGTACTAAATAGAAACTGGCATATGAAAAACGCACTCAATTTCTTGCGAAATGAATGCAACAATATCAAATTAGGTGCACCAAGTGCGGAATAGCTTTGGACCTATTAGGACCTACCACAGTGCAGTACTTCAAGACAGACTATATCAAATAAGTTGAGAACAAGTGACTAACGAATCATAAGTCATACACTTGACACAGTCTAATTTTTTTATATTTAGTCAAGCAACCGATTTGGGCTGTGAAGTATGGTGAGGATCAAGAGGATGGCGTATCGTATTAAACTATAAATGTATCTCCATTTTTTGTTGTCATATACAATAGAATCAACATTTTCTTGAATACTGTACTACTTGTATAATATTATTCGACTCTTTTACGGATCTATGTATATCTAAGGGACCGCTTCAAAACTCAACCGGCGGTTGCCTGCCGATTGTTGACGGTTCTTGCCGGTTCAACCGGAATAAATAATAGCCAACTACCTTAATCCGACAGTAAACAGCCGGTTGATTTTTGAAGCCACCCCTAAATGCTTTGTTTTGATTTGTGTGAAACATGTTCTAAAAATTGGGAATAACACTTTATTCAAAAACAGTAACATTCAGAAGGTGGGACGGTCCTAGAGGTGTTTTTGCACCTGTTTATCCATTTCTTTTTGCTGGTACCTTGCGTTTTTGATTTGGATTTGAATGTGAATATTTTATATTTTATATGTAACTAAACTTCTATGTGCCAGTCATAAAGTGAAATAAATAAATAAATAAATGTTGTATTGTACTTATTTATTAGGAGTAGATATTAAATTGTCGTATACACCAAGACCTACATTGTTAAGATATACAGTCTCATGATTTTAATTAACTCTAATACATTTTCATAGCATGTGTGTAAGTAATTTAAGCTAACGTGATTATACAAATACAGTACCACGTTATTTGGGTGATTAATTCTCCATGGATTTCAAAATAACATATTTTGACATATTAATAAAGTGCCATGCTACATTTATATCGAACTGTTTGAATTAATATATAAAACAAATTACGATGCCATGTATGGTTTCCTGACTCTCACCATTTATTAGCTTTTTGATACTTTTTCCTTGAAAAAATACATTAATAATTAATCTTAATTGTGGAAAAATTTACAAAAATTTAATAAATGAAAATATAAATATTATGTACAGCCTTTATATACAACAGGGCATATTATTAGAATTAACAACTTATTTCTTACGAAGTAAGGGCTAAGAGTAAAACTGTACCCCATTGTTACGATCGTCGTTAAGGGTATCAAAACAGGCTATATTAAGACATAAGGGTATATGTGGCTGTCCAGCCCGTATGAGCCATAAATGCCAGAAACTTCATTTTGCGCTACATGTCAAGGTCGTAATTTGCCGTAATTGATTTTTGACAGATTCACAATCTTTGTACTTACATCAAAACACCAGAAAAGTGTCATTTGAAGAAAATGATAGGAAATGTGAAATAAATCTGCATATATTTAAGAAAATCAACAGGAAAAATAGGGCTTACTGGTCTTTAAACGCGTTTATCTCAGTTAAACGGTTTACTCCCTGACAACATTTGACGGACCATAACTTGACTTCTGGAAATCGTGAGAAGCTTATTAAGGTGTCATTTCAATCCTTAAAGCAAGTCTTTGCAAATATTTAAACAAGTGAAAACGAAAAGAGGATGCATTTACGGCTGGTTTGGGATGGACGGTCACATATATTATCACAGGCAATCCTCTCTTAGCATTTTATTCATCGATTTTATTGTCCATAATCTGACAATGACATTATTGCGAGAGTTCAGGTCAGTGGCGTAACCAGAAATATTCAGTTGGGGGCGAGCAGGGGCAAGACAATTTTGCAGGGGGGCGAAAAAGTTTTTGTTCAGACACAAAAATTCATAAAAATGTGTACTATTTTGGTGAAAACTAGTTTTTTTTCTAAAATTATTGCCAAAACTTGCGCATTTTGGCACAAATTTTGTAATATTTTAAAAAAACTAACCCATAAAAGGGTTAAATTTTGCACAGATACATTACCTATGTACTATATATTGAAACTCTGTACTTTTCTTGAATTCATTTGGG
>JXSR01S017095.1:3599-14441 GCA_000969725.1 Ophiothrix spiculata
GGGGAGGGGTTGTAGGAAGCTTCCATCTTTTACAGGCAATGATTTTTATTCTATGTTAAGAATTCAATGTACGGTATGGGATTGTTGAATGATCAAAGACCCCATTTTGTCAATAAACACTAGAATTCTGCACTGCATTTATTGTACTTTTTTTAAACTTGAAACAAATGCCTATGTGTTTTTTAAATTTCTGATTTTTATCTTTTGAAGTATTTTCATGGTATTTTGAATCTAGGCTAAGGCCCAAACATATAGGCCTATATTCAAAAAATGACATTTTATTTTGAATGGAAAAAGCAATTGATATTGTGAAGAAGTTAGATCCTGGACAAGTTGAAATTAAATCATTCAAATGCACACTTATTTCAAGATACAACTCGAAGGTTGTAATCTTTTTGATGATTTTTTTGTTAGCCTACAAGTATATTTTAAAAACTATATCAGGGTATTTTATGGTATAAGGAGTTTTGAACTCTACAGGCCATTGGCTTATGATTCATTCTCCTCAGCATGTCAGCATTGAAGCATATATGCAATTTCTGAATAGCATTTTTATTCAAAGTCTTTGTTGTGACTTGTATTGACCCTTTGAACCTGGCCATTCCGCCTGTATCTGGACCGCTGACCCGGGCCAACCCGAAAGTTAAAAAACACAATATTATACAAATATATACTGACTTGAAGATCTCTGGTTAAAACTATGGGCTATTTTACTGAGGGGCTACGTAAAATAGCTAAATTTTAGTCACTTAAGGACCATAGTTTTAATCCAGAGATCTAAAAAATGTCAGTATGTATTTGTTTTATATACTGTATTAATAAATTTTAAAATAATGTAATTTTTACTTGCCCAATGCCCTAATTTTATTTTACAAATGCACTAACAAAATGCTACAACCATTAACGCAAGGAATAGGTTAATGCACTTTACTTTTTCATTTTACAGTAGTCCGAATTGTTCCAATAACCAGCATTCATAAAAGAATACTATTTATGTCAACCATCATATTCGATATTTACATTGTAGTCTATTGACAAAGCCACATTTGTTGTTCAAAATTGTGATCAAATTTATGAAAATATGAGAAATTTTTCACCTCTGTCAAGTAAGAGCAAAATTACCCATCAACCATGAGTTCAGAGCTTCATTGATGTCTTCCAATACAATTAAGACCATTGAAAATTTTAACTACCCATGCCTCTTGACAGACACATCAAGTATCTGACACGTGACCTAAGGCTTTTGTGAGATAGTAGCCCTAATATATGCTCCAGGAGCATATGCTCCAGGAGCACATGTGACTTAGAAAATTTTTGGTTGAAGTATATGCTCCAGGAGCATGTTCGACTTTAAATGCTCCTGGAGCATATTTGACAAACATGCTCAAAATACTCAAAATACTTGCTTCTAAGTCATTTATGTTCCTGAAGCATGTTCTAAGTCCAACATGCTTATTTCTTAGCTCCAAGATCATTTTTCTAGCTATTTCTAAGTCAAACAAGCTCATGGAGCACATGCTCCTGGAGCATATATTAGGGCTACTATTTCACAAAAGCTGACCTAAGAGCCAATACACCGGCTCATCAGGTATACTGTACATGTACACATGAAGTAGACCGGCTCATTGGATTCAAAGGGTTAAGTAGTGCTGGTTGTCCTGTCATTCGTGCCTTAATAAATTTGGGATTAAGATTATTTTCTGTGTCATTGCAGAACACCATGACTGGCAAGGAAGACTTAGAAGAAATATTACGCCAAAGGAGACAGGTAAACTACTTACACAGGATTTTGGAGGGGAGGGGTATTATACTGACACTTTACGTTTTCCAAAACATGATCTTCTATGAAAAAAAAAGTTAAAACCAAACCATGTCTGCAAAATACCTTTAAAATATTTGTAATGCTTCAAAACATTCGGAAGTCACGTTAAGCCGTTGGTCCTCTGTACAAATAGACTCCTTCATGAGGTATCCATGTCATGCAAGTAGGCTACAGTGTAAATCAAATGGGGGGGGGGGCACTCAAATTTGAAAGTGACCGGGGGTCTTTCAGTGACAGGCTAAATAAAGAAAAAAGGGGGTCTTTCGGTGAGGACAGTTAAACATAGGGGGTCTTTTGGCGAGGATCTCATTGCATTGAAAAAGGGGGTCATTAAGTGAGGCGCTTGTATTTATCGCAAAACTTGAGGTCTTCCAGTGACTTAAGTGTTTAAACAACTATAAAACCATGTATTATCCTTGCTGGGGTATTAAAACCTATTAGGTATAATCCACAGGTCACACTCACATAGAGCCAAAATCATCAGAAATTACACGGTAAAACTCATTTATTTATGAAAACAAGGGTCATTCAGTGAGAGCATTTTCTTCAGACAGTGGGGGTCATTCGGCAAGAGCGTTTGAGAAAAATGTATTTATGAAAACAAGGGTCATTCAGTGAGATAGTTTTCTTCGGAAAATGGGGGTCATTCAGTGAGAGAGCATGTGGGTCATTCAGTGAGAGCAACTTGTGAAAAATTAAAAGGGGGTCATTCGGTGAGAGGAGGTTTGAAAATGGGGGTCAATGTGGCTGCACATTCCCGTCACATGTTTTTAGGGAATGTCACCCCAGAAAATCAAATCAAACAAGTTGGCTTCCAATATAATTGATAATTCATCACCTGTATGCAATAAAGATAATTACAAGTATCTGCAATACCTGACATAGTTATGGTCATCTTGTCACTAGGAATATGCAAACATGTCCTAAAATTTAACTTATAATGTCAATGGCTCCTGAAATGATTCCTCAAACCACAGACCCATGGTACTTGTTGCACTTTAAATATGGCCTTCCTGCTTTCACTTTCACAGGACGACTTGCGTTATGAAATTCTGTAATTGCTTTATACAGGGTTAGTACGGGTCCTTGAAAGTCCTTGAATTTTATTTTGCAATTTCCAGGCCTTGAAAGTCCTTGAAAAATTGGCTTTATCAAAAGAGTCCTTGAGAGTCTTTGAATGTCAGAAATGACAAAAATTAATATGTCAAAAGAATTTACCATGCAATTATTTTTATCAAAAAATGAGCGAAAACAAATTTATTTTATTTGTTGACACATATTCCGCCAGCTGCCACTGATAAGGGGAAAAGACCTTGAAAGTCCTTGAATTCTTCTTGGGAAAGTCCTTGAATTTTGTAAGTGAAAAAGTGTACTAACCCTGTCATAATCCCATTTTCTATTTCATGCCCATGCTAGAAGTTTGAAGAAGAGCAGACCTTAGCCAGACAATATATAGAGGAATTACTGCAACAAAGACATGATCTTGAAGCTGAACACAGGAGACTCAAGCAGGCACAGGGGAATGACAGAGTCTTGTCACCATATAAGGTCTTAGGTAAGTTTGCATATACAAAGCAAAACCTCACCCTAGCGTACCCCAGGTTTGGAACCATACCCATTGGCGTAGCCAGGGGGTGCGGAAGGGGCGCGCGCGTCCCGGGGGTCTACAAAGAAATGGGATAAAGAAAGAATAAATAAAAACAATGGGAAAACAACAAAAAAGGGCGCAGTAGTCCTAATTACTGCTAATAATAAATCTGGCGACCCATACGATATAGGCAGGTGCCCCTACGCAGTCCTGGCTACGCACCTGATACCTATAGAAGGTAGAGGTCCTATGCCATGGCCAACACATCCTTTTCAAGACTCTGCCCCTCCCTGTTACCCTCATGTCAAGCTTTCTTCAATTCTAATGATGCCAAGATATCAGTTTCAATGAGAACAGATCAAAAAGTACATTGTCAAACTTGTTTTGTCAATGTTCAGCTCTTATGGTCATATTTGTATGGAAAAATTACATCTATTCAAATCAGTCCAAACTACAAACAGTAGCCCCCTTCAATCCCCCCCCCCCCGATCCCGAAAAAAAACCCACCCTGAATTTCCTTGTTGTGATAGCAAGGGCCAGGATACCATCTTGGACCTCTGGCAGGATGCAGCAGCAGCAGACCTATAAAGTGATGGAAAAAGGAGGACAGTGAAAGACAGCATGTCTTAAATAAGATGTTCTGTCAGCAGTGGAGTGCCATTACTGAAAATAAAAGCAGAACATGCTCCGTATCAATTGTGCATTGTGTTTGCCATTTACTATGCTCTCAATGTCCTGGAACTTAAAACCCAAATTTGTGCTTAAACCCACATGTGCATATGGCATGGATTAATTATAAACCTCAATGTCAATCTTACTTTAAAAGTCTTTTTGGTAGGCCTATATAGCACACCAAGGCTTGATTTTTTTTAATGTTTGTGTCAGATAATAGTTTAACATTTTCTTTGGTTTCTTGTTTGATTTTGATTTAATTATGCTAACATCATTATTTTTCAGGGTCAAATAACTCTTCTTTATGAATTTTTCACCATGTACTTTCATAGTTCAGACCAAGTGGGGCAATTGAAAACAAAGCATTTTATAGCGCTATATTATACAATTCAGTCGATATAATGGGTCATGTCATACTTATTGAATTGCATGATCACAATGATTGATTGTCAGGCTTGTCACCATTCACCAAAATAAAAGCCTCCCGTAAAGCCTACAGTTTTTCAATTTTGAGATACAGGGAAAAATACCAGTAAAAGTCGTATTCTGAAGAAATCAAGATTTTGAGAGTGTGGAATTTTGAAATATTTTATCAAGGTGGAGCAATTACTCAATAAACACAATTTATTGTATCTATTGGTAGAAATTTCTTTATTCTTGAAAAAGAAATTAATGAAGCAATGCCATTGAATGGAAAAATACACAAGCACGCACCTGACTCATTTCATTTTAACCTCCAAATATTTAATCAGACGCTAAGCCCCATATGCACAAAAGAAGTTTAAGATTTAGACCGGGTTTAAAGTTAGACTTGGTCTAAATTAAAATTACTACTGCCATAAAAGGACCTTTAGTACATTTTTGAACCATAATAACATTCAAAATTAAAGATTTAACTATAAATCTTACAAACAACACAAAATATGACAATATTGGTCAAGGAACAAGGAAAATATATTAAGCTGTGATACAACATTTGACTTACACCAGGTTTAACTTTAAACCTCTCAAACCTCTTTTGAACATACTGACCTAAATTTTTCAAACTTCAGCACTAAACCTTTCTCCATTTTGCATATTCTGACTGTCATACTTCAAAAAGAAGCATGGCTATACTTCTGGGAGTAGTATGAACTTAACCCTATAGAGCCAGGGGTGGGCAGAATCCTTCCCCAACATTTCAACTTTTTACCTTCAAGACTTGTGCTCAATTGAAGACCATTTGTATAAAAAATCGGACCTACACAGTCGCGGATCTAGGATCTTAATTTTACGGGGGCGGAGGGTATGTTTTTTTAGCTTTTATAACAAAAAATTGACCAAATTAGGCTGATTTTGTAGGATTTTGCCAATTTTATGGGGGCGCACGCCCCTTCCGCTCCCCCCTGGATCTGCGGCTGCTAGGGTTATCTTTCAGGCCACACTTCCACTATGTTTTATCTTTTTATTTGTTTTTTTAGAAGTAAGAACATGTGGAAGCATAGTTTGACATCATTGCTAAGAAATGCAACTTTTGTTTGAAAAAATAGTGATAAAACATGATTTTGGCAATTTTTGGTAATTTTCGTGTTTTTGATATGACTTCACTGTGACATCATACAAGGTATGTTTTGATATTTTTGTACTGATTGACTCCGGAGGGTCATCGCTATCCACTAGTACCACATGTGCACACTTGATGTTTCATCAATCGGTTTCCGAGATCTTAATACAAGTAAGGGGGAGTGGGTAGGTCAAAATAATAACCTGGCTCTTTTAAAAGCTGACGATTATGTATCTGCGCGGAAATGAAATTGACCAGGGACAGTTTTTTTGAGGTTATTAGTGGTGGATTCTCACATTTAGGTGTGGCTATAATAAAATTCTAAGATGATTTTAGTGTGTGCATACTCTAATGCCTGGAAAATGAATGTGAATGGGTTAATCATAATAGTGTTTAATTTTGATAAAATGATATTAATCTATAGGTTTATAGAAGTTATTTAAAGGAAGAAACCTACATGAGATTTGACTTCCCCAACGCAGTCTAGTTTGATTATTTTTTTAAAAGATCCACATAAAGATGTCAGCTCACTGAAACCTTTTTGTTATTTTTAAAAATCATGGTTTTAATGGAAAATTTTAAGACAATGCCAGATGAATTTCTCAAGATATTTTTGCAAGGAAACAGTTAAGCGTGTTTTATATTTTGATTAACACCAATAGGCGGGCCTCTTCACATTGTGAATTGATACAGATAAGCTTGTGCTTATGAACACGGCACAACTGCGGGAGACGCAGCACACAGTACCATATACAAGTGACTTAAAGGTTATATGCAAAGAAGGTGAACACTGAGCAGTAATGAACCAATTAACACTAATATAGGACGAATACACAACAATAGACCACTTTCGTATGTCCCATAATGCATCTTGAAAGTACCACAAATACGGGACCTTGTGACGTAACTTGCTCAGTCTACCATATTTGAAGTTCTGCGCATTGCGGATCATTGCGCACTACTGGACTGCGCAAGTTACGTCACAAGGTCCCGTATTTGTGGTACTTTCAAGATGCATTATGGGACATACGAAAGTGGTCTATTCCTGCATTGTTTTGCTTCACAACAAAAATAAAAGCATTTT
Source organism: Ophiothrix spiculata (assembly GCA_000969725.1). NCBI lineage: Eukaryota > Metazoa > Echinodermata > Ophiuroidea > Amphilepidida > Ophiotrichidae > Ophiothrix > Ophiothrix spiculata. The sequence continues at coordinate 10,309 of JXSR01S017095.1, forward strand.
TAGAATACACAACACAAATCTATACCACTTTGAGTCCACTGAATTATGACATGCATAAGGGTTACTGACCTGTGCAACCAACTTCTGCAGTGCATAGAAGTGTATAGAGTTAGCAGTATTTTTGTGTGTTGAAATTTTTCACTTACCTGTTATTCACTGGTATTAAGTTAATTATATTCCAAATGATGCTTTACAATAATGTATTAATCTCAAATGATATTAAAAGTAAACTTTCAAAAACTGTTTTCAAATTAAACACTGTTTCTAGTCAAAAGTCAAAAAATATTTCAATATATAACACCAAAACCCCATTGGTTTGCATTGTGACTGGCAACACTGCATAATTCTTGGGTAACCCTTAATGTTGTCATTTTTGGGTGTTGCTTGGATCATTAGTTTTTGTGAGATGGTTATTGAGTAATAGTTACTTTATCTTATTGTGCTGTTGCTTTGGTGAAAATTGGTTACTTTTGTGTAAAATTTGTTTGATACAGCTGAATTCTAGACTTTGGTGTCAAATATGCCCAACCTTTGCATATGGGCTTTTACATGGTATTTGTACATATTAGTGTGAGATTTTCAAAAAAAGTAAAATGTGTTTAATTTGTTTAAATCTACTAAAATCATAAAACTAGGTTGATATTATGTATCTCTGTGTTGAAGCAAGATAATCAAATGTAATTTCAGTACTATATAGTAAATTTAATTTTTTTCCCCATTGGCTTCCTATGGGAGAAATAACGGTCAAACAGAAAATTGACATACATGGTCGACCATTACTATTTCATGTTTGCAGAATGAAATACATGATCCCTATGCCACAAATTAATGTTTCTGCAACTTAACCATTACACAATGATTTCAGAAAAGCCAAATCAAATTGGATATCATAAACCTAGGCTATATCTGCATGCATTCAAAGATATGAAAAAACATTGACATACAATGTTACGACCGTTATCAGTTTCTACTCAAATCTTTAATGAAAATTAAAAACATGAAATTAAAACTTTTTTTGGTGTTTTTTGAGAGTTTGACCTGTTGTTTATAATATTAAATGTCAATTGTTAGAGTTTGATAGGTAGTAGGCATTCCAAAATTCATTCAAAATGTACTTGTTTTTAAATCTCACGTTGAGAAATGCCAAATATGTAATATTTGACGACTAGATCAGCCATAACATAAAAACGACTTGCACTATGAAGATGAAACTTTCAGAACTATCTCTCCTTTGCCAAATTTCTCACTCAGAGAAATTTGGAATGCATGAGTAAAACACAGACTCCATAAGAATAATTTCATTTTTTTAACCAAAATATGTACAAATACCGTGTAAAGGCCCATATAACCTTTTAAAGCGAATGCGCACATATCTGCAGCGTGTGTTTTAAGTGAAATTATATGTTTACTTGTTGATGAAGAAAAGCCTTGTAATTCTTGCCTATTTAGTGTTGATCTGAGCCTGGTTTAGGGGTGGGTGGTACTAAAATTATGAATTGACATGGGACTGTGCTGCCCAGGGTCTAAAACCTCTGCCTATAATGGTTTTTAGGCAAACAAATGGCTGATTTTACACCCCCCCTTTTTTAAAAGGTTATTTGCTTAAAAATGGCTAACTTTACTGCTTTTCCTTTTTTTTTGAAAATTTGGACCATTAAGGATTTTTGAATGAACCTAGCTATGTCTAGAGATTTACTGTGAAAAAGTAACACATTGGAGTTACGTGCATGTCCGCTTATGCCATATACATGAGTCTCCCACTCCCCCTCTGGTTTATTGGTTAGCTGATACTATACCTAAATCTAAAATATCTTAGGTTTTTTATTTCAGATCCCATAGAAATGGAAAAGTGCGATGACCAAGATGGAAACAAATCCTTGGAACCAACGCCAAGTTTGGACCACTTTGTGGAGCAATCATCACAAGAAATCAAAGATATTATGGACAATATTCACAGGATGAAGTAAGTGTAAATTTTACACAATTTGTGGAGCAATTATCACAAGAAATTAAAGATTATATGGATAATATTCACAGGATGAAGTAAGTATTTTTCTTGCTTAATTCATTTTTGCGCTTTTCGCGCAAAATTGGGTTATCGCGAAAATAAATGCACCGTGAAAATTCATGTGTATTTGTTACAAAGGAAATTTCATACTCGCCCAATGTTCACATGCGCGAAAATAAAAATACGCGAAATGGTCCAAAATTGGCCGTGTGTGAAAATTACTGAGCGTGAAAATATTGGCATTTACAGTAGCTTAACATTTAAATTATGAGCAAATTCCCAAAGCTATGCTGCCTATTACATTAGATTCCATTTTTGTTCACTTGTTTGAATTTTTAGCCAGACTGTTTTGAAAGTATTTATTTAGTCTGTGTGAAATGCAGAGCTGTGTGGTACATGTGTTATTTATCATATTTATTGCCGATTTTGCTCATTATTATGTTCTGAGCTGTCCGATTTCCAAAAAAATTGGACAGGGATATCGGACAGAATACAAAATATCAGATTTTGAACATAATAATGATAAAATTGGATGGATTTTTTCGCATGATACTCAATGATATTGGTCTCGCTATGAGTTTTAGAAATATCGAGCTCGACGCTGCGCGTCTCGCACGATATTTCGTAAAACTCCTAGCTCGACCAATATCTTTTTGTATCATGCTCAATCCATCCAATTTTATATCAAAATAGCTAGCCTAAAGTATTTGGTCACCTGTCAGTTGATAAAGATGTACTAGGCCTCCGGGGGGGGGGGGGGGGGGGGTACTCAAGTTTGTTTGGTTTTGGTAGGGGTGTGCCGCTGGGAAATTTGAAGTACCACCCATGTATATACCAATTTTCAACAAAAAAGGACCCATCCATATACCAAATTCCCCAAATTTTGAGTCAAATTTATACAAAAATCACATTTTTCTCCGAAAATTTACGCTTATTTGGCGCGAATTTTCTGATTTTTGTTTGAAATTTATGGGAAAAAATAAAATAAAATGGCGCAAATTTTAGAAATTTTGACAAACAGACCCATCAAAATACCACATTTTGCAAAGAAAAAGGACCCATTGGCATACCAGACAGCCTGATTTTGCTACCCAAGTTTGCGGCACATCCCCGTTATCACTTTTGTACTAAGCCCCCCCTCCCCCGGGCTAGGCCTCCATCACCATTTGCTTTGAATTGTTTCATTTTCAGCTCAAAAAAGGAAGGTGGTTTAGACTAACAGCTTTGAATGTAGAAAGTTGTCAGTTGTCTGATTGTTCCTCAGGATTTCCATATGACACAACAATACAACAATTAGCAGAAGGCAATTCCAGTTTCAAATCCCGGGGGGGGGCTACTCAAATATGGTTTGGGTAGGGACGTGCCTCTGGGAAATTCGGAAAGCTGCCCATCCAAATACCAATTTTTAAGAAAAATTGACCCATCCATATACCAAATCTTCTAAATTTTGACCCAAATTTAATCAAAAATCTCCTTTTTTCTGTCCAAATTTGCTATATTTTGGCAAAAATTTTCAAAAATTTTGAAAAGAAATGGCTAAATTTGCGGCATTTGGCGCAAATTTCCAAAAATTTTGAAAAGAAACCCCATCAAAATACCTCATTTTGCGAAGAAAAAGGACCGATTGGAATACCAGAAGGCCTGATTTTGCTACCCGAATTTGCGGCACGTCCCCATAACCCCTTTTGTACTAAGTAGCCCCCCCGGGTTTCAAATACACTCTTGCTATTTGTATTACTAACAAAATGGGCATGACCTATGTTTGCATAGTGCACATCTCCATCAACTTGCCACTTGAGTGCAAGAAAGTCTCAAGTTATAGCTGCCATTTTTCATAAATTTGCATTATACACTGTATAATGTCCAGTGGATCTCAAGTTGAAATGGTTCTTTAGATGACCGTCACCTAAAGAACCATTTCAAGCTACTTATATAGACCTGTGGTAGACCAATTTTGAGGGTATTGTTGCTTTCTAGTGACAAGGTGTGCAATAAATATCATGTGTGGTAGCTTTGTAGATACAACTTTCTTGCACTTAAGGCTGGGGTAGACCTTCAACTAGCATGAACTGTTTTTGTACTCTAACTTTCAAACTAGTTGCATAAACCATATAAAAGTATACAT
>JXSR01S017095.1:19188-38488 GCA_000969725.1 Ophiothrix spiculata
AGAGAGCGAGTTCTATATAGACCATCAACAGATATTTCTGAGTGTTGGTAAAATCACACAACTCATCACCGAAGAAATCTTACTTGAGGTAAGTCACTCACATATATAGGTTATACACCACTAAATAGCTAGACTCCAGAGAGCGAGTTTTATATAGACCATCAACAGATATTTCTGAGTGTTGGTAAAATCACACAACTCATTACCGAAGAAATCTTACTTGAGGTAAGTCACTCAAATGTATAGGTTATTTATACACCACTAAATAGCTAGACTCCAGAGAGCGAGTTCTAGACCATCAACAGAAGTTTCTGAGTGTTGGTAAAATCACACAACTCATCACAGAAGAAATCTTACTTGAGGTAAGTTACATGTATAGGTTATACACAACTAAATAGCTAGACTCCAGAGAGCAATTTCTAGACCATCAATAGAAGTTTCTTAATTTTGGTAAAATCATACAACTCATTACCAAAGAAATCTTACTTGAGGCAAGTTACTTATATGTATAGGTTATACACTACTAGGACATGATCAATATTGTGTCAATGTCAATTGTGTCAATATCAATGTTGTGGTTTGAATTCCACACATCTCACAAGATCTGGGAATCGAAATATTTTGAAAATTTGCTAGAATCAATCAAAATTTCCGAGAGCCGTCATTTTCTCCATTGAGTTTAAATGGGGTGTCGGGAAATGTTTTCACCGCGCAATATCGGACAAAAGTCCCGGATGTAAACAAGACGCCCTGATGTCCGCGCTTGCCTATACTCAATGTTTTTATAGATGACTATAAAATGTGCTTTAACACTTCTTGGAATATACCAAGAGGGCTAAATAAAAGCTTAACCCTTTGAACCCTGGCCATTCCACATGCATCTGTACCGCTGACACATGCCAACCCGAAAGTTAAAAAACACAATATAATGTCCAAACTTATGTTTACTTTGATTTTTCTTGCTTTACCTTTTCATTTTACACTAGTCTGAATTGTTCACATAACCAGCATTAACAAAAATTCTGTTTATGACGACCAGCATATTCGACATTTACGTTGTAGTCTATGGGCAAAGCCATATTTGTTGAAAATTTGATCAAATTTATAAAAATGTAAGGAATTATTCAGCTCTGTCGAGTAAATAAAAGCAGAAAGGCCGATCAACCATGCGTTAAAAGTTTTATTGATGTCTTCCGATATAAATAATAAAACCATTGGAAATTTTAACTACCCATGCCTGTTGACAGACACATCAATTTTCTGACACTTGACCTTGAAGCCGGTAAACCGGGTATACGGTACATGTACACGTGAGCCAGTATACCGGCTCGTCGGGTTCAAAGGGTTAAATTGGTAATTTTTTTATTGCAGGAAACTAATGATCTCATGAAGGAAGTTGCAGAAGAGTGGCATTGCATAGAGCAGTATGCATATCATCAGGCACAACAGATAGCACTGCAAACTATTGAGGTAAATTGTAGTTATAGAGGGGCGATACCAGACTGATACTATACATCCCTATATAACTCAAGACTAGACACAGCAAAACTCAAGTCAACATGTTGCCCCTCTTTAGGCACAAATATTTTATCTTCATTCGTATATAATTTCATTTTGTAATTTGACATTCAGGTCGCAGGTCCACAAACAGATAGAAGTTTATTACAGTCCATAATACACAAGGAAAAGACAGATTGCATGCCATAGTGCTCTGCTGGGAAATGCCTAGAAGGGTTACTTGACCAGCGTTTTCGGGATTTATACGCAAATTACATTACTGAGTGTTTTCTCAACATCATGTTACAACAGGGAAGCCTGAAGACATTAATGCCAAATTTTATATATATATGTGTGAAATACCTTTCCACTAAAATGCAGAAACAAACAAAAAAATAAATGTCACAAGTCAGTGGCTCTTGGAAAGGTTCTTTAGATGGTGAATTTGTTACCTAGCGGAAAATCCATTCCAAGAGCCACTGACATCGAACTTGAAGAACCATTTCAAGAACCAGTAAAGAGCCAGTAAGCTTATCACCGGTGCACCTGATGGAGGACCAGCACCATTTAATTCTTCAGTATTTCCAAAGGAGCTTACGAGAGAACACTCAGGCATTGCAATTCGTATTAAGTGCATATTAATTCAGTATGGGCTATACACCCATATTGAAATTCAGGACCTAAAAGGTTTAAGAGCTACTGATCCCATGGACACTATATAGTGTGCAAATTTAAAAAAACAAGTACCAACTAAAATTTCTGCAGCTATTGCAAAGTCTTTGCACATGATGAGATGATATAGCCCTTCAGGCTAAATTGACTGTGTCAGTTCATGTTGAACTCAATAATAAAAATTAAGACACTAACTACATCTGCATCTGCATCTGCATGTTGTTGTCTATTTCCCTACAGCATGTAACGACAGGGAAGCCTGAAGGCAGAAGCCCAGAGGACCCAGCTTACAACTTGATTACGGCTACATATCATAGGTTATGCAAACATAGGAACCAACATAGGTACGTTTGGAGAGATGCACCTAGAGGTGGAATACCGGGGGGGGGGGGGGGGGGGGGGGGGTTCATGACACAAATTGGGGAAGCAAAATCAGGCTATCTGGTATCTGTCCATTATGTGGTATTTTGATGGGTTTTCTTTTTAAAATGTTCAACCTTTGAGCCAAATATAGAGCATTTCTTTACGAAACTTTAGAAAATTATGCAAAAATAGCGCAAGATTGGGCAATATTATTGAATAAATTAAACTCAAAATTTGAGAAGATATGATATATGGATGGCCCCTTTTCTTGAAAATTGGTATCGAGATGGGTCAAGTCATGGGTAAACGAATCGCAGTAAAACTGCCACTTAAGTATGTCTGCACAGTCTTTCAATGTTTAGGGTGAATCCTCGGGTGAATCGTAGCCCAGAACATAGTTACCATTTGTGATTGTACAGTTTCATATATCTTGTGTGTGATAGTGTCAGCATTCTCTGTCTCCCGAGCTCTTATTCCACCCTAAACAACAATATGTTATTAATAGGAATAGTCTGACTCCTGTTCCCCTCCTCTTCGATATCACCATGCAAAACTGCTCGGATATATAACCTGACAGAAGTCGTCCATGTTATCAGGCACCAGTATCTGTTGGTCAAGTTTAAGTTTTGTTTATCATCTTCTCATTACAGGAAAGAAATCTGGAATCATTCACAGAGATTGCAATCATCTGGTAAAGAGTTAGCATCCAAATCAGATTCATCACACAGCTTGTAAGTCAATATTGAAGGCCTCAGAGCACCCTCTATACTTAGATCAACACTAAATAGGCGGGATTTATGAGGCTTTTCTTCATCAGCAAGTAAACATAATTAATCCCAGTTACGCGCGCGCCGTAGATGATGATGCGCAAGTCACATGTGCAACACGCACTGCGTCTCCTGCAGTTGTGCTTTATCCAGCTATGCACACGCTTTAATCTGTATTAATTCACGATGTGAAGAGGCCCGCCTATTTGGTGTTGATCAAAGTATAATATCATTTTACAGATTTTTAGTTTTAATGTACACATTTCTGAAGTGAACGCCTCCCAGTAATGCCTTATAGAGCTACAGGAGTGTGTGAAATCAAATTTTCTATAACCATGTTTCATTTTCTGTATCAAAATACTTTCCTGCAAACAAATAATGTGCAAATTTGTCTTTTTATACCTTATATTTAAAGATATTAAAATGACAAATGTCATCACTACTCCCTTGGAAAATCAACCAAGAATTATGGAATCATGTTTTGAAAAGCTATTCTTGTGCTATCTCACCATTGTTACAATAAGGCAAAAAATTGCCTGTATGTTTGCTTTTTCATGACAAAAATCTGGAGGGTCTATTGGTCATCTTTTTTAATGTTGCAAATCTCTCTGTGCTTTTGTAAGCCCTTAAGATAACAATCATTTCCTCAGTGTGCATTGATTTTAGAATTATTTTTCAGCTAGTAAAATGGATGTTCTAGGTTTCTTAAAGCTCAGAAATAAGCAAAGTATATGAATTGTCTTTTTAATGATGTTCTTTATAAAATTTAGTGTTTTGCAAATTACCAAAGCATCAAAAACGTGACCCTTGTTTTCATAGTTTTAGCTAGGGTTCATCAGGATAGAGCAAACAAATACCTTTTTCTTGGCCTACATTATACAAATATATACTGACTTGAAGATCTCTGGTTAAAACTATGGATTTTCATAGTCTTTAGGTTAATCAGGAAAGAGCAAAGATACACCTTTTTCTTGGCCTAATTATTGTACACATTTGATCTGACAGGTTATCAGAGGAGCCAGATGTAGAGAGGCTAGACTTCCTGCACTTGTTGCCAGGGGATGAGAATTCTAAAGAGACGCTACCACCTGTGCTAAAGGAGTATATAGATGAAGAACAGGTGTATTGGAAGGTAATAGGTGTTTATATCATCTTAGGTCTCGAGGATAGAGGGTGGGTGTGAATTCTAAGAGAGACTTACACCTGCAGACAGGGAGTATAGGGAAGAGGAAAAGATGTATTGCAATGTAATGGGTATTATTTTTGAGGCTAGGTTTTAATTTTGATGATGAATATTGCATGTTTCTTCTTCCTTGTATGTATGTAATTGGAATCAGCAACTTGTGTTTTATTATTAAAGACACATTTCAAAAGAGGAGATATTTTGTAATGCATAAGATGAAAGGGGTGAAAGGGGTCTTAAAATTACGAAAAAAAATTGAAGTTGAAATTCAAGATCAATCATAGCTATTAGGTGTGCACTTTTAATATACAAATATATACTGACTTGAAGATCTCTGGTTAAAACTATGGACCTGAAGTGACCAAAATTTAGCTATTTTACTGAGGGGATAGCTCAAAATGTCAGTATATATTTGTTTCATATACTGTATTAATAATATTTTAAATAATGTAATTTTATTAGTCCAATTTAATTAAAATCTTATTAAAAATTGCACTAACAAAAATGTTGTAACCATAAATGCAAGCAATAGGTTAATGCACGTATTGGCTTGCGTGTCCAAGTTCGTTGCGCGCGTAAGTCCGTGCGTGAAAGTGACGCGGCTATAAATTACGCAGAAAACCCGTAAATAGTCTTTCAAAACCCGTAAATAGTCTTTTCAAACCCGTAAATAGTCTTTTCGAAAGAACTATTTATGTTTTTTTCTCAAGATGGTTGAAACTATTTGAAATAATATCATAGGGTTTCAACACATTTAAATTTATTAATACAGTATATATTATGACATATTAGGTTTGTTATGAATAGTTTGACATGTGAGAAAGATATGCTTCCAATCTTTTTATTATGGGCCATTAATATCAAGGGTTGAGAGCCACAAGGCCGTATTTGCACGGGCAACAATTTAAGAGCCACAAGGCCATATTTGCACCTTTGTTGCCCGCGCAAATACAGCCTTATCGCTATTTGTTGCCCATGCAAATATGGCTCTCAACCGTCAATATGTTTGGTATTATTAAGTTGGTATAGTTTTGTTTTGTTGAAGTTGGTTTTGAACACTTTTTGCTCAGTAACCCATCCTCTGGTAATTCAATCTAGGCAAAACATGCTGCGCATTGGTAGTGCTAGGTTTTGATCAAACTGATTTTCAACTCGAAAGTTTTCCTATTTTTTTCCTCATATTTGTGTTTCGAAATATTACCAAAACTAGTCAAAATTTGCAATTATTACCAAAAATTAACTTTTTACAAACACTTCTCAGTGTTTGACTCCCTTTTGGACTTCTTCCATCCCATCAATATTTCTTGACAATGTTTTTATACAAGTATATTTCTTACATTGTTCCCTCATGCTGGTATCCATCTTTGTCTTTTACAAACAGGCTTTATCTGTCAACAAGTTCAGCATTGACCTGTCCAAGAACATCCAAGGCATTACTGTGTCGGCAGTGTCCTCAAATCACAGATTTGTTGCATTTGGGACTGTAAGAGGTATGCATTGAAACTTATTCACACACTCTGCATGTCATCTAGCCACTTAGAACACAAGAATATTAAAAAGGGAGAGTGGATTGATAATCCGCAATGCACTCTGCGTGTTGCGTTCTGGTTTATATGACGGGCGTTTAGGGTAATGATATATTTAGTTTAGAAGTTTTGAATTGTGATGGTCATATTAAAGTTAAATTTCTTTTCAAATAAGATGGAATATTACTTTTCTGGTGTATGAATTAGGTTAATAAATTTGCGTTCAATTATGCTTGAAAAATGAGACAAAAAACAATGCCCTTGTTGTAAATTTTGATTGCTGTCCGATCGTCCCCTATGGGCCTTGTGAATTGGATGCATCAAAATAGACCATGGGTGCATTGATTTTGTCTCATTTCAGTCGCGGCATAAAATGTGCATATATTAACCTGTAGTTGTTGTCCCATCACTTATTTTGATATTTTATTTTACAATCATCTGAATTGTACCAATCACAGGCATCCAAACAGAAATATTGTTTATGTCAATATTCAACATTTACATTGAGTCGAATTCAAGAAAATCAGAAGAATTAGTCATATCTCTCTAGTGAAATATAAGCAAATTGAACTATCAATCAACAGTTTAAAGATACATTGATGTCTTCTGATGTAAATATAACCATTAAATATTAATTTCCCATGTTATTAGCTAGAAAGTCTCATCTGGTTTCTGACATGGAATAAAAACCGGTAAACCGGCTTAACAGGTACATGGTTCATGATTTTTGTATCTGATAACTCAACACTGGTTTTTACTTCAAATTTTTGGATGATATGCTACATCCTTCACCTGAAGTTAGACTGTTAACCCAAATTCATGATCAGTGACCTTATTGACCCTTAACCTGAAAATCAGAGTCATAGGCCCTTGTTAATTTATGGTGGCTACATGTCTGCTGAGTGATGGATGGTCAAGTCTGATGTATTTCATTTTCATATTGTCATTTGCAGGTGATGTAATTGTTTATGACATGTCACATGATCCGCCATTCCTGATTCGTTCTTGGAGTAAAGGCAACTTTGATGCTATCCATGATATTCAATGGTCTACAGATGCTAGTCGTCTAGTCACTACTGCAAAGTCTGTAAGTAGATTTGCCAACACATGCTATAATAGCAAATTGAAAAAATATACTATAAATCATAGAAAGATAATTAGATACTTTCTCCTTATTTCTACATTTTTCATCTTTCTCACCAAAATGCATGCAAATGCATGCTCCTGTGATAGAGTGCTTTTATTATAATATCAAATTTCACTTTAATCACTACCATTCTACATGTGACCATCTACCATAAATTTCCAGTAAAGGTGGGCCCTGACATGTCAAGTAGGCATATGTAAAAGAATATGTAGAGCTGAGAAATCTTACTTTGAAGTTTTCATTTTGCGTGTAAATATGTTAAAACAAAATGTTTCATCTTGTGCATCTAATATGTTTGTTTTTAATGAACCAGCTTATTAGTCCAACTACTCTTTTGTTGGATTTTTATGAATTGGTTAAGGATGTGGGCCAGAATTGAGTTTTATTATAGGGAAGAAATAATACACCAGGACATGTGCTTATTTGTTAATGAGCATGAATTCATGGCTAAAACATATTATTCTGTGAGATGCATGCTTGAATTTGGTGTACTCATTCACTGTAACTTTAAACTGGGCGATGTTTATGGAGTGAATCGGCATTTAATTTTTCCACTCCACTTTAAATTTCTTACAATAAAGTTGAAAGACACTTGTGTTTGTGCCCAAAAGGGCCCCCAAGGGGTCCAGTTTGGTGAATCAGTCAGAGGGAAAAGGCCCATTCGGGGATCTTGACATTAAAAAAATGTAGAAAATAAAGGGAGGAGAGAAAATAAAATCAAAAGGAAATGGAAGAAAAATAGTTGTAAATGTTTTAAAAATTGTTGAAGAACTTGCCATGCGCTTGTGATACCTTTTTTTTGCTTGTCACTTTTCAAAAGCTAATAAGTCAACAAAATTGGGTATACTTTTTTTTCTTTTTAGTCTTATGTCATTTGGTGGAAACAGAAGGTTGTGCCCCCCCCCCCACTCAAAAAATCCTGGGCACTGATCCACTGCTAGTCGGAACAGTTTGTTTCTCCACTAATCTTACATATATCGATAATTCCTCTTATCCAGGCATTTGGTTGTGTGCCTGTGTACTATATCTATAATTTTAAAGTATCAAATTGAATATGTTCCAGACAGATGCCCAAAATTTGACTTTATTTGCTGTCTAGTTCAGATAACGGCAAGCTGATGCCAATTAGTTTACGTGTCTCCCCTAAGACGAATTACCCAGATGTGGATTTGTTGCTGCATATTCAACTTTGCATTTGTGTCTGTGCCATAACTCGATATCTTACAAAGTTATCCGTCAGTGCAACTCGTGGTGTACCATCCATCGGATGTACATCACTAGAATGTGCATCGATGTACATTCCAAGCTCTAGTGGAGGTTGGCACACTTCCTTTGCATGTTGAAATGTACATCACTAGAATGCACATCAATGTACATTCCAAGCTCTAGTGGAGGTTGGCCCATTTTCCTCTGCATGTTGAAATGTACAACAGTACATCACTAGAATGCGGATTGATGTACATTGCTATAAGCTCTAGTGGAGGTTGGCCCATTTCCTTTGCATGTTGAATAGTTAACTGTTTGTTTCCTATTCTACCAGGGCCTTGTTGTAGTGTGGTCATTACAGTTAGGTCAGCCATTGTCTAACAAAGACATCAAGGAATTGCAGCTGAAGATAGCCAGTCATCCTGTGCCATCCCATCTCACACCGCTAGTCATCATGCATGCTGCTAAACAACATTTTAACTTTAACAAAGGCATGTACATGTTTGACGTTAACTCGCTTTATGTTTTGAAATAGTCTTTAGCTCATGTAGATTTCTCATGTACGCTTTTAAATTTGATTTTTGTAATGTCTGTACAATCATCATCCATGCTGCTTAACAACATTTAAACTTTAACAAAGGCATGTATATTTGTTTGATGTTATAACTCCATTTATGTTGTGAAATAATGTTTAGCTCATGTAGGTTTTTCATAGATATTTATAAATTTGATTTTCAAAATGTCTGTACAACTATCATGCATGCTGCTAAACAACATTTTAACTTGTTGTCTGTTTGTTTGTTTACTTCTTCTTTATACTGGGTCCATGTTCAGAGGGAAATTTAAGTATCCCTCTGTTCTTCCACATGGCCCAGTTACATAAAAAAACATCAAAATTACTTAATATATTAAAAATACAATATTCTTAAAGTTTACAATTAAATTTACAAACTTTAACAATGGCGCATAATCATATTTTCATGTTAACTTGTTTTATGTTGTGACATATAGTGTTTAACTCATGCATGTAGGTGTCTCATTATTGCTTATTATATACTTTATATTTGTGGAATCATCACCATGCTTCTGAACAACATTTTTAACAAAGTTATTTTCATCGTCTGTTATTAATTTGTTTTATGTTGTAAAAATGTGTTTGATGCTTACATGTTTGTTATTCGAAACACAATCGTAACATTAACTGTACCAAACTGCTACATGAGTTTTGAGCATTTTTTTGATAATTATACAGTATCGACAAAATGCATACTAAAGCACCATTTTTACTTTAACGAAAGGCATGTGCATCATTATTTATTATACATATGTAACTCATATTTTTATTAAAACGATATCAAGATTGATGTGTTTGTCTTTAAAGGTGTAGGTTCCTATTTTAACATGTGTATAATCTTCTTTTAATTGATTGACCTTGACCTCTTAAATGCCTTTTGAGTGGTTTTACCCTCAGTTAGCTTCTTGATTATTCTTGGAGGCAAAACAAAGTATGCAACCCTGGGGATGAGGCTGTTATGAAAATACATAAGAAATGGAAAATAGGTATACCAATTAACTTAACACTTTTTGCTATATCTCAAAAACTATTTGGAATTTGGAGGTGAAATTTTCGGTTTACAATCAGAAAAATATAGGCTTTCATTTGACATCAAAAAATGCAACACTTCCGGTTGAGCCCTGGGGATGAGAATGTGATCGGAACCTACACCTTTAAGCTTACTTAATGTACTATTTGATTTTTTCTTTTGTAATGCTGATTTCAGACCCTATTCAAACAATGTCACAATTCTTCATTTCAAATTAGAGGCAAGCTAGTACACATCTTAATTCCACCCATTATCTTATTACCTGTCTGTTAATATTTGTAAATTTCTCATTTTTCTGTGCATTGCTCGTGCACCACAATATTTCAGGTCCACTGAGTGAAGCGGGAGTGCAGACGGAGAGTGGATCACCCAAGTGCACAGCTTTCCATCCTGCATATTCAATATTAGCTACTCAGGTAGGTATATTTGTAGAAATAAAGAAAGTAGGAGTGCAAACAATGATTGGATGACCGACTTGTAAACTGCCGTTAGCAAATATATGTTTTGGTTTTGTCTTTACCTTTTTTATGTTTGTGGGATTGTCTAAAAAAGAGGACATGCTGAGGTAGATCACGTATCAATGTTATATATTCCCAAATAACACATGTAAATGTAAAAGATACTTTTGACTCCAATTAGAGCACAAAAATTCCAAAAGGATATTCCGAACAAGTTATTTAGTTAATTGTCTGGGGAAATACGTGCCATACCTATGTAGATAAGATATTAAAACTTCAAAAATGGGCTGTAAGATCAATTACAAATAGTCACTATAGAAGCCACTCTGCTCCTTTATTCAAACAATTAAATATCCTGAACGTGTATGATTCTTATAAACTTGAAGTTGGTGTCTTTATGTTTAGGTATTCTCTTAATCAACTCCCACAGATCTTCAAAAGTTTCTTTTCCAAAAATAGTGATTCCCATGACTATTACACTAGAAATGGAAATGATTTTAATCTAACAAGAAACAAAAAAGTATTTTCAGATCAGTCTGTTAAAACTTATGGTCCTATTCTTTGGAAATGTATTGATAACAAAATAAAAAACTCACAATCAATAAAACACTTCCGTACTCAGCTAAAGCGTCAACTGTTATCAGATTATCACTAATATCTTGTTTGGAGCAAATTGGGTTTTTGTATAGGTTATTTGTATTTGTAGGTTATTTGTTTTGTAATTAACTGTGTTTCTTTAAGTTATAGGGTTGTGATTACCTCTGGCCTTCCTGGCCTTTTGATCACATCCTCCATAATGTGTTTTATATGTGTTTTTAATCTGTGTAATATATATTATGGAAAATAAAACTGAATGAAGTGAAGTGAAGTTAACAAACAAAACATTGACAAAACAAATCTGACCTCATTTTACCTATTTATGCTAATTATCTCAAATATGATATGACCAATTTGAATTTGTTCATAACAGAACATGCACTACCCCTACCTTGAAAATTACATAAAACAGATTTATTTATTTATGTTATGTTTCCACGCTATGTGAAATCAAATTCCTGTGTCCAAGTGAACCTCTACATTATGCACTAAAGTGTTTAGATTCACTAGTCATGAAGTCTTGGTGAAAATCTGATACAGCATAAAATAAAATAAACATAAACACAATTGTAAAGAAAATATATATCAAGAATATACACAACAAGGCATGTTTTAAAATATTAACAATCACAATTTATTTTCTTCCACATATGCAAAATTCCAGTAATAATGTATCAAACATATAGTTCAATCAACTGTAAATGAAAGCTTGTGGAGAAGGTCTCAGAAATAACTGTTAAATCCTGTAGGGTCCCAGACTCCAAATATCGTAGATAAAATTACACATTTTCAAAATTTTTGATGCACACTGTCCTTTCAATCCACAATTCGATATCCACAGAGTAGAAAGAAAGGACAGGATGCCCCATGAATATGTTTCATATACCATTTGCATATTAGATAGCATAACCAATAAATGGTCGAAATGGACTGATTTTTAACTAGGTTTTACACAACCAGTTGAAAGGCAAGTTAAAAATAGTATGGGAAATGGGTGATATTAGTTCTAGTTGCATTTTGACCTGGATATGAAGAACATGATCATTAAGTTTTCCATTTTCATAATCAAGATATTTCTCTTGAATTTTTCAGAATCATCTTATGATTGGTTTAAAAAATGGAGATATGTTGAGATGCAATTTGTATGACAGCATTCGCAGGAGACTAAGAGGAGAAATCAGAGAGGATGTTCCGAGCATTACTCATCCAATGGTAAGTTTCAATTGTCATCTTTTACCCACACATCTAAAAAAGACAATAACGAAATTTTCCGTCATTTTGAACAACAATGGTACCAATCTAGGGATAATCCAATTGAACTCTATTCCTCTGGCTCCCCATGACCCAGCCTAAAAATGACAGCTGGGTAGATGTCAGGGACTTTGTTGGTGACTTGAAAAGTACTTTCAGAAATAAGGTTTATGATTATAATAAGAGTTTAAAAAAATCTAAAGTGACTGTTTAAGATCAACCTCAATGCCTTTTAAATATCAATTTATAAATTGTAGTTTAACATTCATATTCTGATAAATGTGATTTCATAAAATAAATTGCTAATAAACCAATGCACTGTTAATGAATGGCATGGAAATGAAAAGTTGCAGATTCCCCAAACCTTAAACTACATCACAAGGGCACAGAAAATTCATGTTATATACAAAACTTTGAATAGCAATTTTGGAGCTAAGCAGTTGAAGCGCGTAATTGCGTATTTAGAGCTGGAGCCAGGAGAAATTTTCAGAGCTAAGATTGATGTCAACATTTTCCAACAGGGTTGTGACGTTGGTGTTGATCAGTTGAGACCACACAGTTTTCTTATCAAGTCATCACCAAATTCCCTGCAGTGGCCTGGGTATCCGTGCAAAGTAATACACATTCATTTTGAAACTGAAATCAATCAATATACAATGTACTTGCATGACATGCATACCCCATGAAGAAGTCTATTCGTACAGGAGATCAACGGCTTAACGTAACTTCCGAACCACGGATCTGAATAAAATAAATTGTAAAATTTTGTAAATTATATCTATTGATCCTTCCCTTTTCTTTGATTAAAAATATACAGGTCAGCCCACCTGGAGGAGCAAGTTATGTAGGGAATGATACCAGTGCGGAATTATTCCGCCATCACAAGTCACCTGTCAGATATATTGGCTTCATTGGTAACCATGGTGACATGGTTTCTGTAGATGAGAAAGGTCATATATTCATCTGGAAGTACTCAAAGTAAGCAAAACTTAATTGTTTAAACTAAGTGCAGTTAAACTGTAAGTACTTTATGTAGTAAATTGCATTTATTGTCATAGACATCACAATATATATGGTATTGACTCTTTAGTTTCTGTACAGGGTTCGACTTTACCTCAGACCGTCTGTCCAAACCGACAGAGTTTCAGGACCGAACAGTTCAGCAATGAGATGGTCCTTCGGTCCGATTGTTTTTGAGGCTGTCACTGCATGGAATTGAGTTTGTGAAAGAACATAATTTCAAAAGGGTAGAAATGTTCACAGAAATTATGAAATCAACTAAAATGAAAATTATTTTACGAATAAAGTTCTTTAAAAACAAACTTGAAACTTTTATTATAGTACAGTCCTTCACTTTTCTACAGCTCCCCTAAACATCATTTCAGTTGTGAGCAAGTCATTGCACTCCTCGGCTTGACAACATTTGTCTGCGTTATATATCGTGACTTGAGTAACTGTCACTGATTTGGGAATTAAAAGTCCTGAAGGACCTGTAGATTTAGTGAAAGACCTGTCCTGTGGATTTAAAAGTGTAAAGGCAACCCCTGCTGTAGAGTAGTGGTTCACACATCCCATGCACGTGTCTTCTGTACAAACAACTTACAGATATATATACAAATGGATATTCATACCGTAGTGGTAGAAAACATGGACATTGATTTTAACTTCAACACTACTCGAATTTGTCGCACACCTGGAACGTTTTCGCTGGTGCGTCTCCAGCAGTTACTATACCGAGTGAGTCAAAAAAACTGCAATAGTTAAATGAAAGCCTTATTTTAAGAACAAGAGATATGATGAACATAAAATGTATATATCTAATAGATCATAGATTGACCTTTAAACTGGTGAAAGAATGGGGAAAATTGATAAAGGCGTTATAGAGATACACTTACTTGAATAGGACGGTATAAAACCGGTTCTGTCCAACTGTCGTGCATATGTTTTATTTATGGAGGACACAATTCTGACATTATCTTTTTCTCTTTTGTTTTCTGTTGTCTTGAAACGGCCGTTTGAGCTTGGTGGCCCTGAAAATTCAATATTTGGTTGAACGTTGACTGGGACACATTTGGCAGGGGATTTTTGCGCGAGCTCACTTCTGGATCCCTTGACAATTTCTGACAGTCGTGGTCGATGTTTATCCTGCTTCTTGCCGTTCGCGGTCTTCCAGATCTCTTTTTATTTAGGTTATGGACTGTTCCTGTTCTTTTGGTTTTGCTTGAATTCTATTATGAGGATGCACATGGTGCACTGGTACACGCGATTGCGGAATGCAACCCGGAATATCCGTTTGACTTCTGCATGAGATTTGGTGGTAAAATAAACCTCAGCACGCACGTTGCTCGTTGGTGATCTTTGATGTGATCTTGAGACATTTTGAAAAATAACTGATTGATGAGCCCTCCCTTCTATGACAGATACATGTCGTTTTGCACTTGAAAAGACTGCATAAATTATCTTTTCAATGTAAATTAATAGATTAAGAGTACATAACCTTCAGATCAGTGGAGCAAGGTAATCAGTTTGTGTTACCTGTATTACTCAAGAGATGTTGGCAAGAAATATTAGGCATGCTCATTTGGACAAAACTGTTTTCATACCATATTTTCAAATAAGGATATCTTTGCAACGCCTTTATCAATATTCACCATTCTTTCACCGTTTGAAAGCTTAATTCATGATCTATTTAGAAATTAATATTTGTTTAAAATTACTTTTGTTCTTACAATATGGCTCCCATCTCATTATTACAGTTTACAGGGGGAGGGGCGGCAGATTTAAATCTTTCACGTATATGACTGGCAACACTGGACCTGGATGTCACAGAAGTCATCATATGTGATCAAGAGACCAGCAAACTCAGTGTCAAAACATCATAGCTCCATGAGTATAACTTAATATGTATTGAGAACTTTATATATGTAAACAAGAGAAACATCACAGCCATACCAACTGCTGAAGACGCTGGTTGAGCCAGCGAAAACGTTCCAGATGTGCGATAAATTTGTGTAGTGTTGACGTTAAATTCAATTTTCAAGCTTAAAGATATTTCAGGGATTGACCTTCATTTAGAGAAACATCTGGAAGTCTGTACTGTTAGATTACAAGCATATAAAATCTTTTTGAAACAATCCTGCACTATCGATTACTGAAAATCACGCTCAGTAAGTTTTGCGCATGGCCAATTTTGGACCATTTTGCGCGTTTTTATTTTCTCGCACATGAACATTTATTAAGTATGGAATTTCCTTTGCAACAAATACACATTAATTTTCACGGTGCATTTATTTTGGCGCTTTTCCCATTTTGTGCGAAAAGCGCAAAAATACCACTTAAATACAGTAATTGGAAACATGCTCTATTTTATTATATTTTATACACATCATCAGAGTCATCCACAAGGATCTTGTAGGATATACAAGGTTTAGATGCAGGATAAAAAACCTTAAGTACGTGCCTCTGAGAAAATCTTCAAAAGCATGTTTTAACTGCAATTAATTGCATGGACAGTGCCGGGACTGCATGGGATCTAATCTGGGACTTGTGCATGGACAGAAAAGCAACTCCCAGCTATATATAGTCTGCTACCCCAAGATAATAACATACCTCTCCCTGGCGATATGTGTGTCACAAATAGGTTGTTTAAGAACCGGGACCTCCCATTAATTAGGTAGATCCCCAGCATGAGTGTCAAGTTGGGTATATATGCAATTTTCTTGATGAAACTGATAGTTGAGAGCGTGTACTTTAAGAATATGGATGATGCCAAAAATTCATGGTTGAGCAATTTTTGTTATTTGCGTCAGAAGCCACACCCTCTTTTTTAAATACGCCTTATGGATGAAAAATCTAATTTTTTGGTGTAAACATACCATGTTTGATATCAAATTAAAGCTAATGGAATATGTACTGCAAATACCTTATAACTGCGTCATTTTGTGTTCTTCAAATTCAAAATGGCAACCAAAATTGCATTTTTTCATAAATCAAACGAACAAAAATCTGTTAATATGTCAAATATTGTTAATTTTCACTAGAATAAGCAATTTTGTATAAATAATATCATTATTGTTCTAAACATAGACCGTTCAAATATTTAAAAAATAAACTGCCGCCCAAACAATGCAAGAAATGAGCACTAGTATGCTTTGGTGCATAAATGGAATTTTTTTAAAACATCACCGAAGTCAATTAATATTCAAAATATTCAATGCAGAAAGATTTTAGATGATGCAACAGAAAAATCTTGTCCCATAATAGGTTTTAACAGGTTTCAAATCCAAAAAGTGAACATATTAATGGCTAAAAAAAGGTATATTTCTACACACCAAAATGAATTTCAAAAATGCATTATCGCAGGATTAATTAAATATCCCAAGTAATCCATGTAAATAACTTTAAAGGAATCATGTGTCCCCAAATTATTTCCCATGAAATTTGAAAATCCAAAATAGCCACCAAAATTAGGTTCAAAATGGCAGCAAAAGAATCCTTTATATGAGGAAACTGGTTACAGTGATATTAAATTTACATGAAAACAGAATGAAAATTGTTCTGTTTTCAAAGTAATGAATGAATATTGCTTTAGGGGCTACAAAAGAGACATATTGACCAAGATGTGTAATTCACATGTATATGGCCGCCAAAATTATATTTCCTAAAGTATGCGTATGTTGTAGGGGTATTTTGGCGGTCATATTGGGTCTCTTTTTTGACAATATTTTTAATTTATAACATGTGAAAGACATTATTTGGTTACAAATGTTTTTGTTGAAGTACAAGAACCATTTTTATTAATAATTTTTAATATCAAATGTTTTTAATGCTATTTTGATGATGTTGTATCCCATCTTACGCGAATATGCTTGACCTCATTGTCAATGCCCATTTGATTTTTTGAAACAAGTTAACAACAATATTGTGAAGGGATGCTTATGTTTTAACCAACAAAACCATTGAAACAAGTTTACAACAATATTGTGAAGGGATGCTTATGTTTTAACCAACAAAACCATTTTCATTAATTATTTTCAATATTCAATACATTTAATGCTGTTTTGAGGTTGCTGTGACATGTTTTTGTGCAAAGTGCGAGGTGTTAGTGCTGACGTTTTAAGTCATACATATGTATTTTTTTAAATTTTGAATATACGAATGGTACATTTTGAAGACAAATAATCTTAATGTTAACTAAAATGTTCCTCTGTATAGATATTTAAGAATATTTGGCTTTCTTAAGGCTACTTTGGTCGATTTCATTGAAAATATGCCATTTTGAAGTTGAAACATTCAAATGACCTAAAGTTTAGAGAGTTACATTATATACTTCATTAGCTTTAATTTGATACCAAACATGATACATTTACAACTCAAATGGGATCTGTCACACTTAACATGGCATGTAAAAAAGGGGTACTGCTTTTGACGCCAATTGCAAAAATTGCTCAAGCGTGTATTTTTGGCATCAATCAGGTTCTTAAAGTACACGCTCTAAACTACCAATTTCATCAAAACAATTGCATGTATACCCAACTTGACACTTATGCTATAATTTGGATGAAATCTATCTGACTACATATCCCACTTTCATATCCAAATTTGCCATTAAGCTTTTCAGTATTTTTGTGCTCATGTATGACCCATGTCTATAGACATTGGCAATTATATTGATTTTCTCTAGTATCCTTATGACTTTTTTGAGATAGACTGTAGTATTATTGATGTCCAGGATTTATTTTTGTCAATCTTTTTTGTCAACAGAAATCATCTAAGCCACTTTGGTTGGTTTGAACCCAGTAAGAAGTATGTCCTAGAGATGGCCGAGAGAGTGTTTGTACCTAGAGAAAATGAACAGCCTGTGGTAAGATGTATATGAAGCTTTGACCAGCTGATATATAATCAAGGTATCAAAATCAACATGGGAAACTTCCACCAGGAATAGAAACCTGAGAGATCTGACAGGCCAATCCAATATTTAGCAATGGCTATATTTGGTAGATTTTGTCTAGCCTGATATTTAGTTATTAATTATATGTGATGTAGATGAAAAACAACATGTTGAATTTCACAGATGATTTGTAAGTAATTATATTGTCTCTTTGGTTGTAATCTTACAACCAAAGAGACAATATACTGAGTGATGCTTATAGGCGGGGCCTCTTCACATTGTGAATTGATACAAAAAAGCGTGTGTGTAGCTGAATACAGCAAAACTGCAGCATAGCGTATCGCATGTGTGACTGGCGCGTTGGTATCCATAACATTAACAGGGTGGGTGGGTGGTATTAGCTTTGCTTGCTGATGAAAAAAGCCTAACAATTTATTTATAGTGATAAATGATCACTATTTAGTGATGATCAAAATATTGTAATAGTTTATTGCCACTTTTTTGTTATGCTGTTTTAAAGTGAGTATACATGTAAAAGTAGTAACATTTTATCTTTTTATTTCAGTTCCACACAGGTAAAACCAATGAGAAGGGACCCTACACCAAGCTATCAGCTAAAACTCTGGACCATGCAGAAGGTTTTATTAGGAGATGCAAACTAGAGGTGATGTGGCATGAGGCAGTGAACATGAAACTCAACACTGTGGTATGTAGCAGCATGTATAGTATTGGACTCTGTCATGATCATAAACATTGAGATGGATACCTTTTAAGAGTCATGGTTCTAAGCAGGACATAGCTAGTGAGGTCATGATAGCTACATCCGGTTTTGGTAGAAGTGTGCTGCTGGGAAATGTTAAGTACCACCCATCTATATACCAATTTTCAAGAAAAAGAGACCCATCCATATAAAAACCCAAATTTTGAGTCAACTTTATACAAAAAATAAAAAACTATTACACTGGGCTGATTACCTCTGAAACGATGTTGACTGAAACTAATTTGCATACCTCTCTACGGAGTGGTATGACCCAAAGCATTATAGCACCCCTATAAAATGAAATGGACTAGTCCTGACCTCAGGTCACCAACCGACGCCATTACTCTGTCTCACTTTTTGTTTTGCTAGCAAGCAAAAC
>JXSR01S017096.1:8048-18798 GCA_000969725.1 Ophiothrix spiculata
ATTTTATTTCATTTAAAATATTTCTTAAAAGGATGGGATACAGTCACTACTAATTTAAAGAATATTTCAAAATAAAAAAAGAGTGGGCACAATTAGAATAGTATACAAATCCATCTGCATGCATGAAAGTGTTCAAGTGTTTAGGTTTCAAATTAATCTGGTTTAATTTTAGTCAGGTTTATTAAAAAAAATCTGTAAAGAGTGGGGTAAAATAAATCCGTATATGAACATCTTTTTTTTTCTATAAAAAAGAGGGGGTTCAATTAAAATGAGCGGGTCCAGACCAAACTGCATACTTAGAAACTATCAATAATCAAGTTTTGGTTTCATTTTATTTTAGTCGTATTTTAATATTTCTGCAGTTATTGAAAAGGGTGGGGTACAATAAATTCTTATATAAACAATATTTTCTAAACAAGAGTGGGGCACAATTAAAATGGGTGGGTACAAACCGAACTGCATGCTTACAACTTCTTAATAATGCAAGTTTCAGTTTGATTTAATTTTAGTCTTATTTTTAACATTTCTGCAGTTCTGGAAAAGGGTGGGGTACAACACATTCAAATATGATCAATGTTTTATAAAAGAAGAGTGGAGTACAATTAAAATGAGTGGGTACAGACTCAACTTGGGGCTTATTAACTCTCAAGAACTCAATTTAAACATTGTTTTTAAATTTTATGAAAATGCAAAATGTGAAAAATGTTCAAGGGCCCCACTCTTATCAAAAAGCAAAAACCCACACTTTTGAAACCATAGGGCTATTAACGAATGGGGTCTCAAATTGTACTCTCAATATCATATTAATACTTGCCTGAATATAAAAAATATTTGGACCTAAAATTACTTCAAATTTCAGTTGTTTTAATAGTTTGAAATTTTGGTAAAAAGGGTGGGGTCGTTAGACGTACAAAATAATGTTAATGAAAGGGTAAGTATATGTAGTCTTATGTGTGCAATACTAAAGCTATGAACATTAGAAAATATAAAATTTCAGTTCTATTGACTGCTTATTTTTTCTGAAATGCTTTGAGCAAAACTGATGAAAAAACACTAGTTTGCTAGATTTTTTATGGCAAATATGGCCACCTTTTGTGAGAATCTCACCCAAGCGAAATGAGGGGACTGTAGAACACCACCGATGGAATTCTATTTACGTCCATAGCTTACCACCATAATATTATCAAAATTTGTGGACCCTCATCTTTCAACTTATTTAGCAGCCTGCCTGATTCTTAGAAAAACTTGCTCTTACATATTTTGTATTCACACGGCGTCTACAACATACATTAGTAATTCTAAATATTAACGGAAAAACAAATTTTTAAATTCTTAAAAGAACTATGTATATCGAGGGCTTAGTGACAGAAGGTCCTATCTGCATTTTTGGTCAAAATGAGGTATTGGTACCAAAATGATCATCAGAAACTGAGAATAACTTAGTAGTACCTACTAAAGCTTAAAAACAATTGTAGCTTGATACCATCAAAAAACTGTACGACCTATCTGCATTTTGTAATTTTCTTTAAGAGCCAAAAGGTTCCATCTGATAGATAGACCAATAGGGGACACGGTTTTGTGTCACGTGGTAATGCAGATAGGACCTTTTGGCTCTTAAAGCATGAACTATCAAGAAATACTGTGGTGACTAAATAGCTCTTAAATCTGATTATTTCACCAATCACAAGCAAAAACAATATATCAACTAATAGTATGTTGTTTAGAGACAACTGCAAAACTGAGAATATGTCAAATACATAGAGCATAACAGTTTTATCCTTCAAAATATCCCCGTTGAGCCTCTCTGTAACGCGTGGATTGAATGCAAATGAAGAGTACACAGACAAAGTTAACATGCATTGAAAAAATGAGCGGTTTGATAAATAATAATTTTGATATTCCATACAAAGCATTGAATAGGCATCAGTAGTCTATGAATATTCCGTGTAACTTTGAAAAGACAATGCTTGGAAACAAATTTCTACTCTTTTGTCTTGATGTATAAAATACATATTTTCTATTGTTTTTCCTATTTCTATTTTAGAAATGCATCTTGTGTAAAGATTATATAAGTATGACGAGTCACGTAAAAGTCTCATAAAGTATCTTAAATGGACCATAGAGTTGAACCTATAATGATCAATTATTAATATTGTTAATGCAGCTAGTCCATAACCTCCAATGATGATAAATTCTTACAAATTCCGCTGTAAATTGACAAGACAAAATGATGTATATACTAGTAACCAGCAGAGAACATGTATGAGCATGATTAGGTAGGCAATGGGTATTAACAAATATGTCATTGATTGCATTACAAAATTACTTCATATTCACTTATCATGCTTATGGTAAAGTAATTTCTTCATAACAATAAATATCTGACGTTTTTGAAAGGTTTATACATTTAGGCTGAAATTACTAAAGAGATGATTGGATTGAAATACTACATGTTGTCCCAGAAAAAACCTTACAATCTTTGTGTGTAATTTTCTTGAGTTTAACGGATAGTTAGAAATTATGTAAAATTTGCATTTTATAGCCCATGAATTGAACTTTCAGATATCGTTTGTTTCATTTCAATCGACAGTGTACAACAAAAGGTATGCTTTGTCAAATATTTGGATGTAAAATTTTCTGGTTCAATTTCACGATTTTGTAAGTTCCCCTAAATGAAGTTTTAAAAAGTAGGGGAGACCGGGGACAATTGTAACAGTTTTTGGAAATTCAGGTGTAACTCTTTTTTGATAGTTAGAAGAGTATCAAAATTACTTTATTTTGAAAGAGTAATATGTCTTCTCTTAGTTCCACAAGGTTTGAAATTTGTCAAGTATGTTGTTTTGTAGCAATAATGATTTGAAAATGAGTATTAAGATGTTACAATTGTCCCATAGGTGCAGGTCAGTTGTAACAGGTGTCTGGGTCAGTTGTAACACCGTAATAGTAGGGAACATGGAAATCGTGGACGATTGTAACAGTGTTTTCGAAAATCAAGTATAAATCGGTTTGTGTGGTTTGGGGAACAATATAATCATAATTGTTGTAAAAGCTGCTTTTCTATATCTTTATTTTTCATCATGCGTGAATTAGTCAAGCAAGTAATCTTAGAGATATGTCTGTTGCAATTGACCCCGACCAGAGTGGCCGTCTTTGAAGTACATTTGTCATAAAAGTAGACTTGTAATTTGTTAAAGGGTTTTGTTAGCCTGAATGACCTTAGCGCGGTCTTTCAATTCTGAGAGCAAGTAGTTTGTGCACGATTATGAACCTTTTATCTTTTTCTTAAAATTATCACAATTTTCATAACTTATAAAGTTGGTCAAAAATCATTTTTTGACCTTTACCAAAAATTCCGTCCACCGAATTCAGTAGTGATCAGGGTGGAAATGCAGCAGGAAAAGACACATATATTGTGCTGAAAATAACCATCTTAAGTAATTTTCTCTAGGCGTGGGGTCCCCTGTTACAACGTGCCCCGTGTTACAATTGTCCCCGGTCTCCCATGTTTTCATTGATCTGCTTTCTCAACCGTAAAAATGTTTACTAATTTGCATGCTCTCTTTCATATCTGCTGAAAAATGAACAAATTTGATGTAAAAATAAGGCTGATATGATAAATTTTCCAAGGAGACCAATTTTTCTTCCAAGTTTCAGAAACACCCCTACTTTATGGCCAATAATCATGAAATTGGACCAAACAAAAATCCAACCCAATATTTGATAAAACATAACTTTTGTTGTACACTACCTTTTAAAGTGAAACAAACGGTGTCTGAAAGTTCAATTCATGGGCTATAAAACACTTTCTGACTTACCGTTTAACCCAAGAAAATTACACGCAAAGATTGTAAGGTTTTTTATTGGACACCCTGTATGTGATAGAGGATGGCACTGAAGAACAATATCGGAGCCACATTGATTGTACAAATGGACATAAATATCGATTTGACTACCTTTTACAAACAATTTTTATTCTGCGTTTATTGTATGTTCAAGTATATGTTTATACATTTCTTTTTTTATAGACAAATATCTTAAATGAGAATAACAATGGAAATTATCCTCCTAATGCACCTTAATGCACGGTAATTTAACTTGGAATAGGCCAATCATAAATTAATGCTAAATCGTATATCTTTACAGCATGGCGCCTGAAATACGGCGATTATGTACGCTAAACCGTTTACAGATAACTATTTGTTTTCTATTATGTATCTTACTTATTTCGTGTGAGCCGCACACATAATATTTCACAACATAAAACCCCAACACATTAAATATTAACTAATAACCATATCACCAATAAAGTAGAAATTATACACACTAAACTGATCTTCATTAAAATAAAAATCATTCTCTGAGTAGGGCCTAATCTGAGAGTCAAAAAGCGAAGGTAATATTTATTTCAACTAAATCGTTTTTGGTTGACGACCCAATAGCTTTTATAACACCATTTTTTGTATTTTGAAAAGCTTTTCGAATTGGGTTTTAGCAACCGAAAGGTTTTGAACCATTGAAGTATGTCAAAGAACATGATAATGTCTAATAACACGTAGAAACGTTCGCATAGAGTTCTTGTAAAGCAATTAAAGAAGATATTATCATGGAATATGTCTACACCTTAAATAATTTCTAAAGATCTACAAAATATCAAGAATAACATCAATCCATTTTAAGAAAATATTGCCTCTTGGATATTCTTAACAATCTATCTTGAATGTGACCTTCAAAACATGTGCATGCTAATTGCAGCGATACGCACACACTTTACAAAAGATCCTTCGGGCAATAAGCGTTATAAATCTAAATGAGTTTTGCCAAGTTGCCGTGAATCAGTGTTATAATATTAATAGCAGCTTTATCGTAAAATTCAGCAACACGTTAGCAGTTGACATTGGCAATCTTTAAATTTGCGCGTAAATGTAAAAAGTGTTTGTGTTGTTCACTTGCTTTGTGAGTTTTAGATAAAGTAAGGGATTATGAATACCGAAATTTTCAAATTTATTTAAAACATTTAGAGGAAAGAGCATATTATTAAAATATTCTATCATTCTCTGACTTTTTGATTCAATATCTGCGAACAATGGATAACGGGTCAAAGTTCCGTATGAAAGAATTTAATGTTTGACAAACTTTAAGATTTCTTTTTTAAAATTTAAAATTGAATTTAACATTCAATGTCTTGTTTCTTCATTTTATACACACCTGTGAGATATGCTTTCCATTAGACAGACTGGGAATCAAAACACTTTAATTGGCTTTTTAAATCATATAATTTGTACAATCTAAATGAAATTATCTTCAGTTTTATGTAGTAAAATGCGGGTAACTTGAGTTTGAGTTTGGTCAATTTGTTTCAAAATTGTGCCTATTTGTAAAGTAGTGTGCCTATTTGAAAAGCATCTCGAAAAATAGATACGATTAGAAAAACACCCTGTAGGAAGTACATTTAAAGCCTAATGGATAATACTTGGTGATGTAATTCAACAATCGAATTCCGCAAGTTAATTCCACAAACGCCCAGAACAGTATTGGGTAATGTAAATCATGAAAAAAAATATCCATGCAGAAAAAGAGTTCTGTACTTTTACAAAATTATTTCGAATCCATCTTGCTTTAAAGGTGCCTCTGAACATTACTTTAGCCATCTTATAAGTTGTATTGGTCACGTATACACAAACTAACATTTAAACTCATCAGCTCGCCTTTGGGTATTACATTAATGTCAACCTAGTATTGGCAACTTAGAATGCATACTGTAAACAACTGTAAACAACATTGATGGGATACGAAAATACTATATAGGATTTGGTTCCTGTTCAGAGTATCATTGTGACCGTCCATTCCTAACCAACCGTAAATGCAACATCTTGTCATTTTCACGTTTGTTAATATTTGCAAAAAGCATAATATAAGGATTAAAATGACACAATAGGTTAACTTATGGCCCGTTAAAGGTTGTCAGGGAGTAAAATGTATAACTGAGGTAAACGTGTTCAAAGATCAGTAAGCCCTATATGTTTTCTATTGATTGTCCTCATAATATACAGATATATTTCATATTTTCGATCATTTTCTTCAAATGAAACTCTTCTGGTATTTTGAAATAAGCACAAGGACTATTTCGGCAAATTACGACCTTGACATGTATTTTCACCTGTAGCTCAAAATGAGGTTTACTGCATTTACGGCTCGTATGAGATGGACGGCCACGTATTGTTTTTATGGGTATATCACCGCTTAAGTTTTACAATTTCAGATTTGATTTCTATATTTTTTTTATAGTAAACATTGAATTATGTTTAATAATTTTAAGAGACACAAATAGACAGTGTTTAACTATTTAAAAATCTTTTCATCCTTAGAAAAGTAAAGCTGTAGATAAACTTTGTCATTTTTACCATCTTGAAAATCCATAGAGCCGAATGCATATTGACCTCGAGTTCCTAGACGATATTATCGATTGGAATAATCCGCTAAAACTACAAATAGAATGATAAAAAATCAAGACGGTGATAAAAATTCCAAATGAAAATGTTTCTCTTTGGAGAAAAATCAAAGGAGTCAGAAAATCTTTTCAGCTGAATAAAATCCACAGGACCTGCCAAGGACAGATTTCAGATTATAATGAAAAGACCAAGGTGATTATGGTATTGTTCTCGACCTAATGAGATCAATCTATGAGTGATCATTGCAAACTGTGCCGTCATGCGAAAAATTATTTCACCATCATGAAACATTTTCATAAAAGGTGAAACATTTTACTCCATGACAAAAATTTTACACCATGAGAAAAAATCAAAATGAAAATTTTCATTCCGAATGAAAATTTAACATAGTGGTGAAAATGTAACACCATGAGAAAAATTCTGAATGAAAATGACTACAAAAATGACAAAGTATATCTAGGGCTCAAAGCAATGTCTTCAATCCAATCCATCACTGTGACGTTTTACGTCTCATATACGTAGCCTTCTTTTCTGCAGCTGCCGAGGCATGCATGGTTCAATCTCAGGAATGAATGTTACCTCAAACTTTTCAAAAATGCATCGGACAGGGAGAACTAAATCACTCGTGATCCATACATTAGACTAAGTAGCTGTACCATAAACAAACCCGTAGTTAGGGGGTGCGGTGGGGGCGTCGCACCCCCACCACCACCCCACTCCAAATTTGACAATGTACAAAAAGGCCGACAAAAGTCCGTAAATGTCGACCAAAAGAACACCCAAAGCACCATAATACGTTAATAGGTCGTTTTTTAATGAAATACTGCACAGAATGCTTGCAAAAGTGCTAAAACCCTCTTTACTTTTTTTTTGCTTATCACTTTGTCAACACCACTAAAATTAGTTTAGAGTTGACCAAAACGAAAAGTTTTTCTCCAAAAGGTCCACTTTTTGAAAATCCGCACCCCCCTTGAAAAAATCCTGGCTACGGGCCTGGTCATATACAATTCATCAATACTCATGGAAAATGTGACAGAATGAGGGGCATAACGGTCATCTAAATTACTCGTCGTCACTTAACTTAAATTATGATAATTTCTAAATAATCAAGATTACTTTAGTAATTCC
Organism: Ophiothrix spiculata; assembly: GCA_000969725.1. Classification (NCBI taxonomy): domain Eukaryota; kingdom Metazoa; phylum Echinodermata; class Ophiuroidea; order Amphilepidida; family Ophiotrichidae; genus Ophiothrix; species Ophiothrix spiculata. The sequence continues at coordinate 15,626 of JXSR01S017096.1, forward strand.
TCTGATGGTTTAGAAATTTAAACCTTACATGAACGTTGTTCTGTCAAGTATAGTATAAAATACCTTTCAATCCGCTGAGATTGTTATGTTAAATGTAATGTAATACATGTGTGACAAACGTCTTGGGGCTACTCGATGTTTGCGTAGTTATAACGCTATTTATCTTCTTTTGTTCAGGTTGATGACCTATTCTTCGCCTCCTAAGTTACATTTAGATATACCTCTTTTTAGACAGATATACCCAACGGCTTCAGAGTCATCTACTTACATAATCTGTTCATCTTTTTACAGCCGTAAATGTAGGAAAGTCCATTTTACGAAAATACATGCCAAGGTCGTATTGATATTTTGGCAGATTTGCAATTCTTATGCTTACTTCAAAACACCTGCACCGTTTCATGTCAAGAAAATGCTTGGAAATATGAAATATATCTGCATGTTCTGAGAACAATCAGCTGATCTTTGAATGCGTTTATCCCAGTTTCACATTTTACTCCCTGGCAACATCAACATAGTTTTGACGGAACATAACTTGACTTCGAGAAACCGATTGAAGTTCAATAAGGTGTCATTGTAATCCTTATAACATGGTCTTTGCAAATATTTTTAAAAAGCGAAAGTGACAACAGGCTATATTTACAGCTGGTTTGGGATGAACAGTCACATATTGCTAATGTGTTCAATGCTTTTATTTTAACATGCAGATATCCTCAAATCCCGCATGAGATGTCAAGCCATTTGTTCGAGTATTAAGATACCCTTATGGTCATGTAAATTGCATTTACGTTGATGCGTTCACGCAGATAATTTCAGGGGATTCAAGAAACTTATTCACTTCAATACTCGGTTTTAAGGGAAATTTCTTTTATAACCTTTTATATTCAAATAATACGCTTATTGTAAAATAATGTACTTGAAAAATTTCTATTGCTAGTCTTAAATAGTTTTTTACAACTTTCTACGAGATATTGTGCCCAATCACTGTGACAAACCAAGCACCCTGTAAAATCTGTCGAGATTTTCTCTACTTCCGAGCTTTGGAGCAAGGATTATTGAATTAGGTTTGACAAGTGAAATAAAAGATCGATGTGTGGAACATGTCTTTGGGTATTCGATGTTCATTAAACGAGTTTTGAAAGTAATGCCCTAGTGAAAGGCAAAATGAGTGTAACGTAAGCTATATTAACAGTATCATTCATAATTTCCCTTTCTATCATAATTTTTGATAATCTGATAATGTTTCTTACAGATGTTATAATCTCCTCTTAGAAAGGCATACTCGTATGCGTATTTTTCATTCATTGTTCAGTTGTTCTTTACATTTAATGAACTATTCCTCGATTCTTTTCAAAGAAATAATTGCTATGCTCTAGCTTTCGGTGAATGGTTTTCCCTTCTTTATATAAACATTTAAAGAAATCGTTCAATGTTCTAGACATATTTGAATATGCTTGAGGGCATAATGATATGCTGATATGCAAGTCATTTAAAGTAGATAATTTGTTATAAAAGAAGCATTATTTGAGCTTCGACAGTTCAATTCGGCAGCAGCGACTTTGCCGAGTTGCTTTAGAACAGCTATCATAGTTTCGTGTGACATTTTAGCAACAGGAAATTGTGTTCAGTTATGCAGGTGCAGCCTTTGAGACTTTGAGATGTCTTGTGACCTGATAAAGCAGTGGATAATCGGATGGTTTTTTTAAAAGTTAGATAGAGGGAGGGAGTTAGCTTGTATATAGTTTATAAAGGTTAGTGCATCTTTTAAAATACTAAACTTGGCTGATATATTAGGCCAAGACAATAACCTATTACTAAATAGGCTATTGTCCTTATGTTGTTCATTTTACATCGTTTGTTTTTAACGATGTATATTTTAAGCTGGACTTTAACACGTTTGTTCAACAGTTAAGCTTGCAGTCCAGTTATATAAGAGAAGCTGCATATCTAGTTGCATTTATTATATAAATTGAGGTACTTTGCATTTGTATCCTTACACATAACTTATGGCTTGTTATTTTGAAATATATAGTTTGTTGCAAGTTTAGTTCCTTGGTTTTGTATTTCGTGCTGATTCAGTTACAATAATAGATGTTTTTCTTTCACATCACTTATGTAAGAGGTGATTATTATGGCTATAAATTATATCAACAGTTACACAAAAAACAATACACTTAAATAATGGTGTGTTGATGTTGCTGATAAAACAATTGGATGCCACCAACTTCGACCATTACCATTCATTCAATATGAAACAAAAGCATAAAATATATAGTAAAGGATGATGTAAAGTTTTAAAGAATACTCTGTATGAATTAAAAAAAATCAGAAGAAAGTAGTAAATACATGTCTAAGTTATAAGCTTCTTCAAACCAACTGTTTATAGTTTTCCAATCAACACATCCTTACGGTCTCTCACGGGAATATTGTACTGTCAAGTATTATACATGTAGTACAAATACTCTTCAATCTGCTGAGATAGTAAAAATAATGTAACGAAGGTGTGACAAACGTCTTGTTTGTGTAGTCATAACACTATTATCATCTTGACGACCCTATTTTCGTCTCCAAAGTTAGATGTACCTTCTTCTTAAGATCTGACGCTGCAGGGTCGATTTTGGTAACATATTATAAAATACGACTAAAAGTTAAGCCATATGCTCTCTACTATTCTGATAGCTAAATTGCCATCCAGATTTTTTTGAAAAGCATTTATGATATACGGTTTCCTAAGTTCCGAAAAAGAACAATTAGACTCAAAGTATATAATAAGACATTGATACTATAGAATACGTAATCTAACATCTGTATTTATAAAGATCGGATAACATTCGTAACTAGTATGTGAAAAAATCAAAACATATATATTAGAATTTTTAATGCAGGTTTTGACATCCTTTGATATCATTCCTTCTCTAGTAGTCTTACCACACAGATTTTAAATGAAATATCTACAAAGATTTGATCTGTGTACGCAAATTGAAAATAGATCAACAGATCAAAAGTGAATTAGCGATATAATGGACCTAGTCATAGTTAAAAACTCTGAACCACTTGTTTTATACGATAATGATTTATATAGGCAACATTAGTTAAACTCATAGTCATAGCTAGCAAGCTCTCTCTGTTTCTCCATAGTGTATTCAAAACTGACAGCTAGTATTCATTCTGCAACG
>JXSR01S017096.1:27962-44193 GCA_000969725.1 Ophiothrix spiculata
GTTGACAGGCTCTTGCATGCGCACACAACCACTATAAATAATGATGAGTAAGTACAATCGCCTCGGTGCCGCTCTTAGTTGTTTATATCAATCTAGTGGTAACCATAGCAACATAGATGGATTCATAATCAATTTTATTCAAGGAGAAAAAAAGACCAAATGAGAGTAAAGTAAACGTTACAACTGAGTTAATCATGATATATTAGCGCCAAAGATCTTTGTACAAAAACAACGAATGGACTGGACTCTCTCATCAGACAGTAATTCGATAACGTTGATTTGGCAGTGCAAAAGACCGTATAAATACAAATGCAGCTCGGTTAGATATAAAGTAATCAGATAAGCCCATTTGGAAAACTTGGGATGTCATCATTTCTATTTATCTAAATAATCGATTTACTTTCTTCTCATGAATGTAAATTTCTGTTATGAATCATTTTCAAGATGAAAAACGATATTTATGACACGATCTGGGCGTCCACGGATAATATTAAATTACATTTCGTTTCAATAATGTTTCATTAAGCAGTAGGAAATATATCATGGTTAATAAAAACACAAAATAGACAACTCTAGAGTATTGAACGTTATGATTAATAAAACCGTCAGTTCCGTTTGTATGCGCTGTATCAAAACGGCAAATTTGATTACCAATACTTTTTATCATCATTGATTTTTATTAGTGATTGAATTTCAAAGCAAAACGTTACTGATGATATTCTAAAAAGGCACGTTGCAAAATGTTTTCAATACAGACGCAACAGTCAATCTGTAAGTGTAAGGAGGAAAATTCATTTCATATTTCGGATATAATGAAATAAGATTACTTTATCTTAGACTATTTCATCTTTTTCTGATTTTTTGTCATTAGATTAAAGAGTTCCAGAATTGAGACAGCCCCGATACCCCAAATTATTTCTGAAAATTGATCCCCTAAATCATGTAAATACAATCTTATTCTATACATGGAATGAGCACGGGGAATACTTATGCGGTATACTAATACCTATTCCACGTATTTTATGGCATAACATTTGTTCTCAGTGAGTAAAGAATACATTCATACTCTTATTCAGTTGTTTGATATATCAATTAATCAAATATCTGGATATGATTTGTGTAAAAGTAGTATTCTAATCATTCCCAGCGGGCACAAAATTGAACGGGTTGAACGTTCAACCGTAGGTTGAAAGACGTATGGGTGAGTTGAAACTTTTCAACGTTGAAAAAAAAGTTTCAACTTTACCATTTTTCAACGTTGAATTAACGCGGTAACGCGGACAAATGTCAACTGGTCTATACTGATTTGAAGTTTCACCGAGTGTTTCATTGAAATCAGTCATTAACATCTTTACAAAATAGAGCAAAAATATCAATGAAATTACATTTAGGTTCTGTTTAAAGCCCAATCAATAAGTAATTTTTAGGTTGAAATATTTTTTAACTTTCAACGTAAAAATTGAAATTTGAACGTCGAATCAACGATGAAATTTCAACTTTATGTCCGCTGGGATAGTTGCTCTCTACCCAAGAACGCTGCTCCATCCCTTTTTCCTTCTGCAATGATTATCTTTCAGCATGTTTAAATATTTTAGGTAGTGTTCCTTGCCAACCTTGGTAAATATTGCACGCCTTGTACAAATGGCTTTACCATTTGGTCAGATTGCGTGAGATTATTGGTCCATATGGTAAAGGCCAGATAACTGTGAATAACATGATCAGCTTAAGCCTTATTACAAATCTGTGTTCGTATGTTTTATACATTCTTATTCAGTTAAGAAATGAAGTAATTTCAAGGAACAGAAATTGGGCTTTTTATACCTAAAGCATATTTTTGGAACAATAACAAAAACATATATAGCATGGAATTCTGAGACTGCTCTCATCAATTGGATTTTAGCACATACATTTTTCTTAAAACAAACGTCTGGGAAATAAATATATATAATTTGATATACCTCGACGTTGTATGGAAATTGCCCTCAACGTAATTTACAAACTTTTATACGTGCATATTACAAATTTCGACTCATACAATCAAATAATAAACCAATAATACCTTAAGATAGAAACCTGAATCCAACAAAAGAAAAGGTCTTAATGTTATTTACAATTAAATCATGTTTGGAAGCAAGCAGATACGTATAAACTTATATATATACTTCTTAATTTGATTACACATGAAATTCAAGTTGCTCATCTGACAAAATTTAATTTAAGAACTGGTTCCGTATTTGAAGAAGTGAGTATGTTGTATCATACCATTGATAGCATTTTAAATCTTTTACAATGAGTGTTTACTGATACTTTTGAAGTGATAATTAATGATTTATATTGATATGAGTTGCTCAAACATGCTATAATTGGTCACATAAACAGCACGTTTACGTTTAAGTAAAACAAAAAACCACCTTATTCCTTGCAACTGTATATGAACTTAAATGAATTTTGTTTATGTTGACCTTACGTTAACCATACCAAAATATCTCCAGATTTATCATCATATTAGTTTGGTGTGCATTCCATGCCTGATGGGACCGATCCCATTTATTCCGATCCGGTGTACGTTCCTGTTTTTCCCTGTAAATTTAACGAAATAAAGTATGGTTTTGTAGCTCACGCTCAGCAGTACACATATTGTGGATCACTACATTTGAAGAATCATGATATTTGAGTATAAGTGACATCAAACGTACATATATTTCAGCATTTTCTCAGAGGGGTCATAATTTGTGTAAATATTTTTTACGGACTGATATATAAATCTCGGAACCGGCTGTGATACATTAATATAAGCAATTTTTTAGCAAGTGTCCAGTAAGTTTCGTTCAAACACGATTTTTGCAGCTTATCCTTTCGAGCACCAATACACAGAGATACACAGAGTCCTCAGAAAAAGGTATTTTTGAACAGTCCTCGGGGCTATTGGGGATGTGGCGTATTAGGGATGGGGTCCGGGTGTGTAGGGTATAAATGCTTTACTCGAAAAATGAAAGGAGATTAGAACTATGTATATTTGGTAAATTGTTTTAATTTGCGTTATTCTCTTTTGACTGAACAAACGCTGTAACTGTAGTTAAACTACATCTATTCAAATTGTCTTTAAAGGGAGCATGGAGTCTCTTAATTTCTGTTGATATTCAAGATTCCATTAAGGTATTTGAAAGGTATCATACTCATTGATTTGAATTTTAAATTCTGATAAAACGTCACAAAATAATACATCAAGGCTTGGTTAAAGTTTTAGTATCGACATTATGTATTTTTGACAATACCATTTAGAACTGCTCAAGATAACACACTGTTGTGTGATTTCCTCTGTAAGTGTGTTATTGTTACGAAAACATGTCAAGTTGGCACCAAAAATTGTTTAACAATGTATTTTTCTATCTTCTTCATGGTCACCCAGTCTCTTCGACAAAATATATAGTCGACCTTTGAAACAAGCATAGCTTCATAATTGCTTTATATGAATTGCTTTAATTCAATATTTAATATCAATACTGATGCAAAGCAAGTAATTAGCTGTGCTACGGTTTTGTAAAACTGGAGACACGCGCGTTTTAATATTAATGCACTGAGATTTGTTATATTCCAGTTGATTGCTTCACGTTTACTCTTTAACATCACGCTTTCAAGATAGTTAAGGGTAGATACTCCCCATCTGCCTAGGACAATGTAAATCCTATCTGTTGTTTAATCATGAAAAAGAGAAATAGTTTCCATTGCATTCGAACCATGGATTATGGCTCCCCGTCGGTTAGTCATGCATTACGAAGCGAGGGAATAACCGCTGAGTTAACTGAGCACACTTGAGATCGTGAACTAAAATCTAAAACATTAACATTCGAATGGCGTATATTTCTTTTGTTTATAAAAAAAAAGATTGCCTCGACGAAATGCTCAATTTGCAAGTAAATTATGTGAATGCTAATATCACACGAAATGTAGATAATGTAGATATTAAAATCAGGCAATACAGAGCTCAAACGGGGAGATCTCAGAGTCGTAGTTCAAGTCCGTTTTTTCAGGCAAAAGAACGCGAGTTTATTACATTATCATTCAAAACTAACACCACATATTTTTACAATATTATTTGTAATTAAATAAGAAGTATCTAGCCAACAATCTGTCAAAATCTGACAACAATCGAATTTTCGGTGAAAAAGGCGTCAACTTTTTCGAAGTCGTCTGTTCACTCCATTTTGACCTTGATCATGAACGTATAAATTAGATACAAAAAAAATTGTGACATTCTGGCATCTGTAAGTAGGCAAAATCTTGCAAGTGAACTTGATGTTCCGCCGTCTCGCCTGTAGCCTTAATATGTGTAATTGAATTGAATTCAAAATGCTGAACAATTCTGTTAGCATGGTTGATGGACACAAACTCTCTGTAATTTCAGTCTGATTTTCCTCAGGACTCAGGCCCGTATTCTAAGACCACAACCTCAACCTCACACACTCAACCTCATCCTCCACTCACACTCCAGTGAGGAGGACTCAAGTGTAACTCAAGGAAAAGGAGAAGGTCTACCTCAGTCTCTTTGAGGTATACCTCAGCCTTACGGAAATAATGACATTTTTTTTCTATTCAAAGAGATTCCTCAAGTTTCAATTGATTGAGGTCAACCTGCACTATTCTGACTGGTGCTGGCTATTACTGAACAACAAGTTACAACTGATAATGTGGAATCTACATACAGGTCCAACCTTTCATTATCCAAAATCACAAAACCATAAATGAACAATTGAAATGTCAGACCAATATTGTCTTGGTAGGATCAATATGAGGAGAGTGAGTTTGGTCACAGAAGCGCGCAGTTTTTCGAAAGCTTCCGTGATGGGATTCCAAGCATCATCCATCAAGATATTAATTTGTTCGTCTTATTAATGATGTGAAACGATCTAAACTTCAAATTCAATTGGTAGGCATTACTAGCCTTAAAAATGGTGCACCGTTATTCGTCCGCTATTGTGGTCTGGTACTTGCGCCATGTCTTTAATGCTAGCAATGCCTAGCAATTGAATGTCGGTGTTTTTTTTCGTTGTCTGAACTCCTCCTCATCATACTTATTGTAGTCAAAATTAGGAATCCTAATATGCCGTCTTCGAAATTCTTTGTAAAATGTCTAAATTTTCATGCCTTTTTTTGATGTAAAATTCACATGCTGGTTGGATCTCCTTTCTTTGAGATACAATATTATATATATACGCACGTATCGGTTTAAAAACATATGCGCTAGTGTTTGATCAAACTACTGAGTATCGAGATATGCAAAATATTAGAATACTTCAATTTTATTTGTAATTGTACCACCATTCGATGTACATTTCTTATTAAAGATATGATGTAAATTTAACCCTCATCTTATTTTTAGGATAGAAGTTCAGTGCTTGAACATAACGTTGATGGTTGAACAGAACAATGTATGATATCATTAAAACACTATGGTATATATGTGAAATGACTGTCGAGCAACATTGAGGCTATTTATTATCAAAGCAATAGCACATAACCTATATATGTAGCTAATGAAGTCTGTGTAAAATCCACAAGGGAGACACCAGATAAATAGCTCTTAATAATTGCACTAGCTGTAACACGGTTGATGTTTGCTGCAATATGCATTGGAGGCGCTGTTTGTTTCAAATGAAATCTTCCAGATGTGAGAGTGATTTGTTTGTCAAATTGGACATACATGTAGTATTGTTATAATATATAAGAATAGTTCTATTCCCATCGTTCTCATCCCCTGGAGGTCAACTGAAAGTAGATTTTTTTCAATGTCAAGAGAAAGATCATATTTTTCTGAAATTAAATCTTAAATTTCTAGTTTTGAAGAGTAAACCGGATGCAACTTAAAGGTGAAATAATTCATAAGTAAAAATGAGGTTTTAAAATTCAAAATCAAGTTTATCGTTATTATATATCATTACCGCGGAGGAAGAAATGACAACCAAAATAACGTACAGGCATTTAGTCACTAAAATTACTCTTCGTTCTAAAGGCCAACGTACATATTTTGACATTTTGACATGACATTAAATCCTGCAATATTAGCTTGAAGAAGAGGAACTGGATCGATATCCTTTTGAATATGAAATCAAGATCATTAAGAGTGTCATTATCAATTTATATCACATGCTTTAACATTATAAAATCATCTGACGATACATGTACAATCGTTCTGAGATTTTTTTACCGTTTACAAAATTTTACTTTTTAGGTTCCAATACACCTTAAACGATTTTTTTTTACCATTATAAAATTGATGTGCATGGAAAATCGCAAAATTGGGACAATATCAAGGGTACTTTTTTTACAATAACATCATCATCATAAAAAAACATCAATGGCATAAACAATACGCATAACAGCATAATATTGAGAGGGAAAAAAAGACATGAAGAGATCTTCCCGATGTAGCAAATTTGAAATTCAACTAAAGAGTACAATACCACTTTACGTATAGATTTAGATAAACCAAACTAGCTAATAGAGACAAGAAATATCCGAAGCAAAATAAAAGAAAACATATATATACAAATTTTGATCACATTTTTTTCTTTGCCAAATTTATTATATTTACTTTATGAAAATTATGAATTTAGACTGATTTCCTCTTAATATGTCCAAATAGCTACTTTAAGAGCATCGCCCTAAACTTAGGCAGGAAGGGAAAAAGGCTGTAATCAAATTGATAAAACGTGTTCTCAATCAATTTGAATCATCAAATGTATTTGCGGTTAAAATGTAAACATGGCAAATGGATAACTTACTTTCAAAATGTTTGTTTTAGCCTCCAGCAGCTGGAATAGGCTAGTAGTATATAGCTTTAACGTTTATTTTCAAGATTTTTAATAGCGTATACATTGTTCGATAAGAAAAAGATGGATCATATGTCATTAACCCTTACTCTCGCACGCTTAAATACAGTCTAAGTCCAAATACGTCATGAAAAAATTTCGGGTTCCCCCCGGTTCCCCCTGGGATTCGAACCCCCGACCCCCGCTATCCCGTTCCAATGTCCAGCTATGCCAAGCCACCGAGCGCGGCCTGCCCGGGCAGCAATTTCCTGATCATCTATATCCGCCGTCTGTGACGTATTGGGACTTAGGCGAATTCTTGATTTCTTACTGTAGTACTTTGTAGTACGTAGGAGGGTAAGGGTTAATTAATCACAAACCACATCAAAACTTTGCGCATATTACTTGTGGTACCAAAGGACAAGAGAAAAGTTTAAAATCAGTCTATAGTGTGGTACATCGGATTTATTGCAGCAGTTGTAATAAAGTGTATACAGGAGAAACATAGCAAGTCCTTAGTGAGAAGTTCAAAGAACATTCCATAGAAAAACAAATTCTTATAACTTTTTATATCTGCCATTGCTGAACATTGCCAGAAATCTGGATATGAATCGGACCTTGGTAACGTCTCGATGTGTAGAGAGGACAATCTATTACATTGCAAAGTTAGAGAGTCTATTCACGACAACAAAATAGCCTGTCCCATAGAGACGTGGGCGCGAACTTTCAATTTTACGATTCTCTTCTGAAAACACCTTTACCAAAATGACGCCATCTACGACAAGGTTCAGAGGAGGATCGGTTGAATTCAAAATAAGAAAGCGTAAGCGTTGTTGACCTATTTTTAATGTTCTAATGATTTCTACCAACACGTATAAGAACATTCAATTGCTATATTCTTAGTTACTCTTCACTCTACACTAAATGACAGCAAATAATCTGATATGCTAAATGGTGCCTACAAATCACCTGAACACGAGGCTTTATCACTGAGTATGCAACACATAAAATGTTATAAAATTTAGTCGATATGCAATTACATTAGGAAATTTGAAAAAATATGATTTACATAAACTAAGCATGTTATGAAATAAACTTGCAGGCATTTTATTTCATAATTTGGTTAGTTTATGTAAATCATAAATTTTGCACATTCTGTATTACTTAGAGTCACATAGATAGCAATTATTTCTTGTAGTCTTTGTTTTAAAGCGTTTTTCTCAGACATTTACATACACTGTCAGTGATCAGTCATGTTTATAGTAAAAAGTGGCATCTGAATCACTGGTTCTGAACAATGTATTTTCTTTCACATTTCACCATTCTGAGTTTACTGTTAGTCAAGTTCTACTTATTTTTTTGCAAAAACGGCAGCTATTTGAAAGATCAAAATAAGGTCACTTTATTAAAGTTATTTATTATTTTCGAATTATCCTAACTTGTTTAATCACTTTTAACATGGAATGCCTACAGAACTAAATTCAAGCATGAATATCCTATATTGCAGTACTGCAGTATTGTAACTTATTATTTATATGTATTTGTTTGACCTGTTGGTAAAATAACTATTTATTCTTGAAATGTGTGGCTTTTTCTATATATTGATCTTCTTTTTACGACTAAAATGTAAAAGGTTTTCGGTCAGTACATAATTTTATCAAGGTGGGTCATTTTTTCACCTGCTCACAAAATCTATACAAATAGAAACGGTATTCTTTTCATGAATTAAATCACAATTAACAAAATAGCATCATGTAGGAATTGTTTTATAATGGGTAAATTTGTAACTACAGGTTTGAAATAGTTATTGTCTGATTTTTAAAGTAGAACCGCCTTTAAGGTGCCTGTCTCCGTAGTGTAAGTAAGGCGAGTCTGTACTCTGACCAAATCTGCTGACCCTTTCTGAGAAATAAAGCCGATCTAAAAATGTAATAATTCCCTAGGTTTCAAGAACTAAATAAAACAATAAAATGTATTTTCAGGCATTGAGGATATCAATTCTTTTAAAACCTGAGGTTGAAAAAAGTATCCAATATTAATTTCAGTTGATAAACAATAAAGGCGTATACTTAACATACTCAAATAAATTGGACCTTGGGATTGAACTATATATCGTTATTACAACGGAATATTGGGTAAATGATTACCTAAATATTTATTTGATAATTTATTTTGCCATGAATTATTTAAACGTACTTTTGCGACTGAAAAACTAAATGATCCTCCTTTGTTCAAATAACTTCGACATATGAACGTAATTTAAAGAATTTCTCTCACTTAGACAAATGCACCGTATCTGAGTTTTTCCACTAATTTGCATTTTCAAATCTTTCATAAAATGGCAATTTCTGTTGAGTGGAATAAATTATTCACCGTTGAAGAATCTTGAAATGAACTATGTAAAAATAGCTTAAAATTTGTGCATATGCTATGTCGAAAATGACAATAACATAATGTGATGGACACACTGATTAGATAAACAATGCTTATTTTAGGGGCAGGCCATCAGATTTCCAGGGAGGGGTGAGCAGGAAGTTGGGTAAGGGGTTGAATTTGGGTTTTTTTTTCGCGTCCCGTTCAGGGCGATTTTTTTCTTCTTAGAAATTAATGTTTTTCCCCTATTCCACGTTCAGGGGTAATTTTTTTCTTCTGCCTATGGAGGGGGATTTTTTTTCCTAAAAACTTCCTGGAAATCTAATGGTGCGCACCTTAGTGGCGAGCAGAATATAGGTATTACCACAGTTGGTTGAAGGAAGAAAATATGTGTAGTTGGTAATAAAAGTAAGAGTGTATCAGAGAGCGTATCTGTACCAATGTGTAATGACTTTTAACTACGGATTATAAATTTTTGATGGTATATAATTGTAGAATGTGTGTAGAATGACCTGTGATTGTAACTCAATTATATTATACCCTCCAAACGATTTGGCTCAAAGATGCTTACTTTTTCGACATTTTCTGTTATGGCAGTTTGTTGAATTAAATTCGGGATCCCGAATTTATTTCCACATGTATTAGTATAGGAAAGCATGTATGTGGTGGTATTTTTTGGTGGCAAATCAATTTTTTTTTCACAAAATACACTTGAAAATGCTTTTGGATAGTTTTTATTACTATACACCATTTTTGATCAAAATCTTAATATTGCTTTAAATAATATGCATCAAATATATAGGTTCAATAACTGCTCATGATTGATATGGGCTGAATATATATCTTTTATTTATATATGTACATTGCACATTACAGCATTTTAGAAAACTCATATAAATTTGATATCGAAATACTACTACTTATTACTACCTACAAAACAAATTGAAATCATAGTTCAATTCTCTTTCGTTTCAACAAATGTTTTATTAGGAAGTGATGAATCACTTTGTTTTCCTGTTCAGTTTCCTGGATATAGCATGAGTCTTCGAAAATTGCAAACTATTGGGAAAAAACATTAGGCAGGTTTAAACGAAATCCTGACAAACCATAATAGTTCCTGCACACACTTGTAAGGTTATGGTACTAGTATGTGGTCGATGTCCTATAACATCTATAGTCTCGATTTCAGATTAAGCTTGTCTAAAAAAATATTTGGTCGCTTTGTGTTTATTACTGAAAACTAGGTATTCCTTTGTCTAAGTCTAACTAAATTAATTAAGCTCTCATTCAGCTCCCAGTGAACAGCAACTTACTGCTGACATGCAATAACAGTGGGAGTACATTAGATATTGTGCATGAGACTCATGAGTATAATGGAGAGGAACTGGATTAATGACTTCATTTCCTTTTTCAATATTAAAATCATGGTAGTTAAGAGTGTCATTTTCATTTTACATCAAATACTTTTACAATGCGATTACAGTGTGTCCGAGAAAAGACATTATAATGTCATATTATAATAAAAAATATTATTAATAATAATAATAAATAATGTTCGTGGCTCTACCGTATAATAAGAAAATATGTAAAGATGTTATTTTATATTAAATACAACAGTCTTCAAAATAACGTTTGTTTCATTTCAATAAGTAATCTAAAACAGCAATAATAGTGATGGGAGTACATTAGATATTGTGCATAATAGATAGAAACTTGATTGATGACTTTATTTTCTTTTACATCAAAAGTAATACTTTTACAATGCGATTACAGTGTGTCTCAGAAAAAAAAAGTTATAATATTTGCCTGTAAAGTTAGTGGCTTTACCGGATAGGTAAAAGATATGTAAAGAAGTTATTTTATGTTCAATGAAACAGACTTCAAAATACAGTTTGTTTCATTTCAATCAGTAATCTAGAACAGAAGTTATGCTTTGTCAAATATTTGGATATAAAATTTGCATGAGCTCCCCTCTGCAACTATATGCTAGGAAAATTATCTAACAATGTCTAACAAAGTCAACTACAAGGTCAAATGTGACACTATGATTGGGATAAAGACATGGAAATGCTTTCTAGTGATTTGAAAGCATTTTCAGAGATTAATGTGCATTTATATTTTACATAACTTAACAGAAGGGAGCTATTGGAGTTGGGATGTTCTTATTCTGGCGTATTCAATTGTTGATTCCTTCATTTATTAAAAAACCGATGAAAATCGGACATTTAGACATTTTATAGCGATTTTTTGAAAAAGTGGCTAAAAGTCGACTTTTCCGGTCCGGAAATACTTTGTGACGTCATAATTACGTAACGCCTCGACTGATTTTCATGATCTTGGTATCAAAGGAAAGAGGAGACCCTACCCTATAATAAAGTACCAAACAATATAACTTTAGGGGTCCCAATTTTAAAATAACAGGCGAGGTGGTACCCCCCTCAGAAAGACGTGTTACAAAAAAAGGCTTAGAAAGATGAGGGTTAAAGTTCAATTCATGGAATATCAAAAGCAACCATTACATAATGTCTGACTATCCCTTAAATCTAAGAAAATTACACGCAAAGATTGTAAGGTCTTCTACTACTACTATTACAAAAATTTGTACCGCGCCAAAAACCAAAAACAAATTTGCACTAAGGCGCAAATAGACAAAGTCATTGAACAAAATAAATACATCTGCAAAAACATCAGTCAGACAAGGATTCAATTGAAGTTACAAATTGTATGCAGAGTTAAAAAGGTGCTGTTTCTGTAGTTTCTTAAATATGTCCATTGAAGGAGCAGATCTTATTTGTTCTGGTAAAGCATTCCAAATTTTTGGTCCGTAGCATCATGATCTGTCAGCAAATGTTCATTGAGTTGTTCTATGTTCCGTAAGTTCTTCTCTGGGACACCCTGTAGTATCCATACGGTAATGACATTTAGTCCATTTAGAATCACAATACTGAAACCCGCACATTTGGTTTGACTAAATATAAATATTTCTCAATCTAAAATTACTTTAAGTCATATATGAATTTTCCTTTTTTTCTGTTTCTCACTCAGAGAAAAACAAAACAGACACACTAATATGAAACAGTCAAAGCAATCAAACTACTTCTGATGTGTGGGCCACCCATTACATGTTCCTTGCCTTAAACTTTTGTACCACTGATTTTGACATTTCACTGGTAATAAATCATCCAATATTTTAGCCCACCCACTACTATGTGGTCTACTTTGAGGTTGTGAAGGACACAATGATACACTCAAGGCATATTCCTGTCCTTCAAGGCATGATAAATGGTATCTTAATTGGTTGTGGACTTAATATTGGATGATTTATTACCGGTGAAATGTCAAAATCAACGGTACAAAAGTTTAAGGCAAGTAACGTGTAATGCAAATTGAACAGTTCATCCGATTTCACATGTTTTGTTGTGTTACGGTTCTTACTCTCGACTACTCGAGTTTCAAATTCCATTTTGATCATTTTTGAATGAAAAACTAGAAAAACATGTCTATTTTGTTTTCGTTTTGTCAATTGCGATTGCATTATCGGTAACCTTATCCTTAAAAATAGCGTTCATTGATCCGATGGACGAAGAAATAACGTACAGGATGGCTAGATTTCACGCTAAGTTAACGTGATTATTATGGATGTCATTTTGGCGGCCATCTTGGATTTCTCAAAATGCTCAATGGTGCGGATTTTGCATCATTCAGTTCTGGAATCTATGGGTCTCAAAGATTAAGAATCAGTCAAGAACAATTGTGCAGAATCCATTTTGCACTTTGTTTTCCAACAGACTAATAGGGAAGTTGTTTTCAAAAGTATTCTAGCCAGGTTAAAGTTCTAGATACTACATTAGTCAGCTTTTATTCTATGCAATTTATTCTGATTTCACACTATATTAAGGCTACAGTCCTTTTTGACGCGCAATAGAGCGGAACGTCATATTTACTGTAAGTATTGGCCAACTTGAAAATGTTTGATCATCACAATTTTTGGTGTACATAAGGTATAGAGTCTCTAGTTTATATATAAATCTTTACTAGTGATTTCATGTCCACTTTCAACTTCAAAATGACGTCAACAGTTTACTTCGAAAACGTTAACGCTATTTTGTCATAATTGCAACATTTTAATCACTACGCATGACTCGATTTCGTTGAAATTTTGGTAGGTTGATCTACAGGGAGTAGCAATGGAAGTACGCATGACTTTCGAAATGTGCAATGCCAATAAATTGTCGTGGGAGCAATGAATGTCGGAGCTAAAGCATATTTCTTTACATTCATAATTTCCGTTGCTTGCATAGGCTTCAAAATTCACTTAAATAGTACCAGAATTTGTTATTGAATCAAAAAAAGAGTTCCCACCTTCCTTCGCTAACCGTAAATACATTTTACGTATCATATAAAGATTAATTTATTGTCAAAAAGAGCCATTTTTGCTGACAAAGTTCGAGATATTGAAGTGAAAATAGAATATGGCGTTTTGACGCTTCAAAGTATAAAATTGCTCAGATTCATCTTTTGTTCGCGACATTCATGTTCAAAACATAAGTAAAAACAAAACGAAAATAACGAAAAATGTTTTATATCATATTCTACTTACATCAGCTGTAAATATCAGTAACAAATCCTGAATTTTCCGGTTTGAGATATCTAGTATTCCGTTGTTGCTTCAATGTAAACCCAGTAGCTGTTAGTTTTGCCAGTGAACATTTGAGTAATTATCCGCCCAATAAGCTCCAATAGTGCGGCTCTAAAATTTTCTGTTACTGATTGATAAGGTTGAAATACCTTTTAATTCTTAGCATTGCGCCCAAACGTGGATAAATGCAAGTTGCTTTCAACTCTAAATTTTCCGGGTCATTGGAACGGTATTATAATTGTGTCTTTGTTACAACGTCGCATGGTCATTTCAAAAGCTAGCGCCTGTGCTGTTTATGATACGGTCACATTTCAGAAAGAGTAGTCGGCTGAGCTATGACTGAGCTGGTACGCCCGGCAGACACTATCGACATCAGAGTTTTACGAGTTCATAGCAATGATCACGCAAATAACAAGTAATGTAAAGATCAGAGTATGTGCAGGGTTTGGGGATATTTTCTAGGCATCATCCATTAAAGGGTATATAATAACGCTTGTGTGTCTGTGGTTCTGTCTGCTGTATTTGGATCGGCCGACTAAATGTGACCTAAGTATTATGTTGACCTCACGATTAATTTTGTGTAATTTGCTTTCAACATGTTAAACACAGTATGAAACTAATGAAGCTATTAGAGTTGAATAATAATGTTGTATCGGGGTTCTCACATTTAAAAGGAATGACTGATATGTTAAAGGGTCCGGTGGAGTCTCTAGAACCAGGGTAAAATAAAATCTACTTCCTGTTAGACACAGAAAGGTACACTAGACACAAAAAGGTACATTTTTCCCGTCACCTTACAACTGAAAGGCAAAAAATTAAATAAATTAAAAAACAAGGTTGTTAAAACTTGAAACACAAATATGTGACCAGAAAAAAAAACATAAAAGAAAAGCACAATATCAGAATTATTTTTTCAGTGCATTAACACAGCTTCACTCTTTCCTTTTTAATTTACCTTTCTTTGACCAAAAATATGGGTAGGGATGGCTCACAGCTACGTGTTTTTTTTAAAAAGATGTTTAAAAAGGGGTTTCAATATAGCTGAATACATTTCTGTTACAATGATGAGTTTAGGAGGTGTTTCCCTCCGGGTAGTGGCTTTTCTGTCGATATTGTAAATCGTTTATACAAAGCAGAGCTCACGGTTCAGTATTTCGCGATTGTCAATCAATTCATAGTTGTTGTTGCCAAGAAACGGTAAACTAACTGAAGACACAGCTGACAATGTTTTCGTAAATTGGGGTAAAAAACACATTTCTGGTCAACTTTTTACTATTTTTGGATTCTCATTTCATTACTATCATGTTAAACTTGCCAAATATGTTAAAAAAAAGTTTTTTCGATCATGCCAAGTGAAAATGGATGTCATCAACCCTTAAAAGCTTTTCATTATTATTATCACCACAAAATGTCAAACGTTGACAGTGAAGTGTATCGTATTCATTTGAGCTCAACAACCTCAGCATATCTGGAATAACCATTTGATAACTATAAAATTCGTATAATGCAATATATTGTTATGTTTTGAAACGGAGCATGAACAGGATGTCAAGGAAACCATATGGCAAAAGCTCAACAGTACTTTGTTCCATTTTGTACCAAATATGCATAATCAATTACTGTTGTTATGTAAATTGCCATTTACATGATTAATACTGTACTCGTTGAACATGTATTTACTTTATATTACTTTAATATACTATAGATTATAATATCTCAATCTGAATAATTTTGGACAAAAATAATGATATAAAATATCTGGTAAAGTGCAATATCTCGGCACGTTTTACTTGTTGTTCTTGGCTAATTTGATACCAGATTTATTCCAGTAAAACATTTAATGATATCAGATACTAACCTCCTTTTGTCAACTTGAGTTGCTGTCTTTAAAATTTATGAAACATAGAAATACAACTCACAAAACAAAGTGTAAATCATATATTTACAGATCAATATTCTGCTGCTATTGTACATGTATCTGTTGAAATTTTTCTCAAACGGGTTACTTCATGAATATGAGTTCAACATCATTTTCATCATTACTCCACGAAAGAAAGAAAGATATGCGATTAGAATTAGGTGTCTATAAAACTAAATCAAGATAAAGCACCAAATGTGTTTTTGTACTCTTAGAGTTGATCTTATTCGTATTGTTCATTTCCAAGAATTTTTTCAACCTCAACATGGCTTTATTTGACATAATCTAAAACTACACCCACACAGCTATTTATTGTATAAGCGATTTCAATCGGTTTCATTGATGCGATTAACAAGCTCAGAGTCCTAATTAGATGACGTCAAGCTGTACACGTATAACGGTTTACTATTGTAAATATTCCGAAATGTTTTCACTCTATGAACTTTATTGTCCATTATTAATTCTTCTGGGTCCCAACAAAACCTAAAAACA
>JXSR01S017097.1:21456-31978 GCA_000969725.1 Ophiothrix spiculata
ATAAAATCAATTGAAAAAATTAGCCAAATAAAGGTATTAATTAACTCTAATCAACGATTACCAGGAAGGAGTTAGGTATGGATGAAGTGAATGAGATGAAACGCAAATGGGCCTCACCTCAAAAAGGATGACCTTAACAGAAGGGAGCTATTGGAGTTGGGGTGTTCTTATTCTGACGTATTCAATTTATAAAATCAATTTCGTTATGATCTAAAGGCATAGTTTCTTTCCCCAAACACGATTTTAAATGTGTACATAGCAACAACGTCAGAAGAAGAAAAATTAAAACATGCGCGGGAGTTATATTTATTGTAGCCATTTTACCAGTATGTCTCAATAAAGATAAATGGTTTAAATAACAATCTTCCGAAAAATATTATATTTAAAGCATACTATTTTTATACAACATCCCTTTGTACATTTACAAACAAACAAATTATAAGGATAAATACATTCTGATTAAAGTGAATGCCAATAAAGCCATTGCCTTTACGATTAGGTAATTTAATAAATGCTTATTTGCACTCGATAAAATTTAAATCAGATGCATTTGAGTAAGTTGGACCTGGTATAACCCAAGGCGTAACACGGTCAGGATATTGTCTACTTCATGCACCTTAGAAACACGTAAACAAAAGTATTAGTTTTCATATCTCGTACAATAGACTTACAATCACGACACAATGCAAGCAAAGATAGGTTCTAATTCCTGGTTCTGATATAAGTGAATGTCAATTGCTTATTAGACATTGCCTTAATGATCAAGTGATTTAATAAATGCATATTTTCCACACGAACAAGTTTAAGACGAAAAATGAACTCAGATGAATCTGTAAAAGCCGGACCTTGTATAACCCAGGGCGTAACGCGGTCAGGATATTGTCTACATCATGCACCTTACAATCAACAAGAGGCTTTTATAAATCATAGCTTGTTCCATACAACCAGGCACAGTTCATTTATTTTCTGCCTATATTAAAATGAAAATAAGCATAGGGGACGAGATGGATTTCTCTGAGCATCCAGATCCCATCAATGTTTTAATCAACAAGTGGATGCATATGACGCAGGAGATTATTTTGAAGGGTAGCCTTGCCTCGTGGCAAAACACAAAATCAACGCAATCCTCTTGTTTATTGGGGTCTCCAGTTTTAAGATGTCTTCTTAGATTATGAAGAGCTTCCCCAAAGCATGTTTAGCTCTAACCTGATTTATTAATCTAATCTAAATGACCTGATGGAGTTATTGTCCGCCGTTGGTGCCGGTTTTGGATGCAATTTTACGTCATGCTATAGTCATGAAAATTATAAAAATATACCCAAATCTTACCTGGTATTGAATGTTGGAAGTTTGAGACATACAATAGCAGTAGATGGTCTTAACTGCTTAACTTATTTTGTATGAGAAAACATTTTAATCAGAAATGGTGTCATCTATTAATGTCTTTTTTTGTGTGTATGTGTATTTTATTATAGTAATTTATGTAACATCGTGTTTTTTTACTCTTCTTCTTTTTGGTATGTAGGCATGGCTTTAATCTTTTGGCTTCACGTCCAAAGGCATTCGCTCGCCTGAGAGACATTCGTTCGTGATATTCGCTCCGATATATTCGCTCACATTAAGAGTAAATGACACTTAAATGTTTGGATATTGGTTAAATTGATGTAAACATCGATTTCATTAATGCTTACATCGATTTAACCGATATTTTAGCATTGTAAATAATAAGTTTCCTTCATTTGAGAGAAAACGTCAGAGCGAACATCGTGAGCGAATGTCTCTCGGGCGAACGAATGTCTTTTTGAGTATTTATTTGTTTGGACAAAGTGGAGACAATTGAAAGGCACAGTATATTCCTTTAAGTGTAATTGCTAATAGTCATTTGAATGACACATTATGCAAAATGTATTTTAATTTATCAACAATAAACATTAAAAATAAGACGTATTTTCCGATTAGGCATCAGTAGTAATCTTGATTTGTTTGTTGTAGGTGAAAGAACATTGGTTACATGCTTTAGTATATCTCAAGTTATGATCACAGATCTGTGGAATCGCTGCCATTTGAATTTATGCAAATTAAACATATTTCCACAACTCTGGTTTTAGCGGATTTTTAGTGTTTCATTATGGACATCATATAAAAATGTATTGTGAAGAAAAACCTTTGTTAGCAATTTGTTCCACGTCAGGCATCAAAATTCAATATCTTTCCTGAACTATTGAGTAAGATTGTTATAAGACTCCAGTAAAAGGTGGTGGATCTTGAACAATGGAGTATTGAACCTAGTTGTTCGCTTACAACGAGCCATGAGTCAAGCATTCCTGAAGAAAAATCGTGTGAAGAATATGATTCCGTGTATTTACATTGTTCAACAATTGGACGTGAAATCACTATCTTACTATTGTAAATAATTGAATGGTTTGGTCTTTTCACCGGAGGAAACATGATATCATTTTAAAATCAATGTCATAAATGGCTCTTATGTGATGTAAAAAGGCATAATTTCCTTTTCAAACTATATTTTAAATGTATACCGTATACATAATAACAACTGATAACGTCAGAATAATAATAAAAAAGGAATTTGGCATACGGTATAACTTATTGTACACATTCTACCTGTGATTTTTAGATAGTTGGCTTTCAAAAAATGATATTTAGGCTATTAAATCTTAGAAACACATAAACAAAAGTAATGGTTTACATATCTCGTACAATCAAAAACACGACACAATGCAAACCAAGATAGGTTCTAATTCCTGGTTCTGATATAAGTGAATGCCAATTGCTTTATAGACATTGCCTTTATGATCAAGTGATTTAATAAATGCATATTTTCCACACGAACAAGTTTAAGACGAAAAATGAACTCAGATGAATCTGTGAAAGCCGGACCTTGTATAACCCAGGGCGTAACGCGGTCAGGATATTGTCTACTTCATGCATCTTATAATCAACAAGAGGCTTTTATAAATCATAGCTTGCTCCATACAACCAGGCACAGTTCATTTATTTTCTGCCTATATTAAAATGAAAATAAGCATCGGGGACGAGATGGATTTCTCCGAGCATCCAGATCCCATCAATGTTTTAATCAACAAGTGGATGCATATGACGCAGGAGATTATTTTGAAGGGTAGCCCTGCCTCGTGGCAAAACACAAAATCAACGCAATCCTCTTGTTTATTGGGGTCTCCAGTTTTAAGATGTCATCTTAGATTATGAAGAGCTTCCCCAAAGCATGTTTAGCTCTAACCTGATTTAGTAATCTAATCTAAATGACCTGATGGAGTTATTGCCCGCCGTTGATGCCAGTTTTGGATGCAATTTACGTCATGCTATAGTCATGAAAATGATAAAAATATACCCAAATCTTACCTTGTATTGAATGTTGGAAATTTGAGACATACAATAGCAGTAGATGGTCTTATTAAGAGCACTTCTTATTTTGTATGAGAATACATTTTAATCAGAAATGGTGTAATCTATTAATGTCGTTTTTGTGTGTACGTGTATTTTATTATAGTAGTGTATGTAATATCGTTTTGTTTTACTCTTCTTCTTTTTCGTATGTAGGTATGGCTTTAATCTTTTGGCTTCACGTCCAAAGGCATTCGCTCGCCTGAGAGACATTCGCTCGTGATATTCGCTCCGATATATTCGCTCACATTAAGAGTAAATGAAATTTAAATGTTTGGATATTGGTTAAATTGATGTAAACATCGATTTAATTAATGCTTACATCGATTTAACCAATATTTTAGCATTGTAAATAATATTTTTTCTTCATTTGAGAGAAAACGTCAGAGCGAACATCGTGAGCGAATGTCTCTCGGGCGAGCGAATGTCTTTGTGACTATTTATTTGTTTGGACAAAGTGGAGACAATTGAAAGGCACAGTAATTGCTAATAATCATTTGAATGACACATTATGCAAAATGTTATTTAATTTATCAACAATAAACAGTAAAATTAAGAATTTTTTTTTCCGATAAGGCATCAGTAATAATCTTCTCTCTAAATTTGAAAGACTTGAAATGTAAATCTTAAGCAAGACTTGAAATATTTCAAGTCTTTAAGACTTGTTTTACGTGAGCTTAGATTTAAAATCTGTCAGAGCTTGCGAAAGAAAAATGTTTGCTTTAAATTTTTAGAAAGACTTAAAATTTTAACCAATCATGTTGCGATGATGCGAGCACGTGATACCGTGCGACAAAAACAGTTTCGATCAAAGCTGAACAGCCGCCATTTTATTTAATGTTTGTGATAAACTTTGTGGAGATTGATGTATCTTTTTGGCATCAACGCTACCATTATTGCCAAATTAAAAGGTATGTTGCAATAAATATTCATTCAGGAACACGTTGAAATGTTCTTAATGTGAATTGCTTCCAGGAGAGAAGCGCTGTTAGAAATGTATTTCTCAGCGATATCGTATATAGTGCAGTGCACTGTGTGTTGACTACGTCTACAGAGTAAGCTTACGCACTGAAAACATTTCAACATGTTCCTAAATATATATTTCATTGCAACACACCTTTTAATTCTTTAAAAATATTATCGTTGATACCGTCGATATATCGTTGCAAACATTAATGAATGTTTACCTGAAGAAACTTCACATTGGTAGCATATTTTGTCACTTTGGAAATTGTAAATCTTTCGGGATTTATTGATATTAAAGTCATCCTTGAACAGTTTTAAAAGTAAATCTTAGAAGATTTAAAATATAAATCTGAAAGATTTAAACTAGATTTACAATTTTAGATCTTAGGAAAGACTTATTTTAAATCCAAGTGTCTCATCACTAATATCAGACTACCTTAGACTTAGAAAAATAAGTCTTTTAGACTTAAAAATAAGACTTTCGACTTTAGAGAGTTGATTTTGTGTTGTTTGTAAAAGAAAATTGGTTACATGCTTTAGTAAATCTCTGTTGAAAATAGAACAGAATTCTTTTGATGTAAAAAGAGAGGTCAAATCTCAAGATGCGGTAAAAAGAGTAATCAACTTTAGTGGACATTTTGTATATGTAAATTAGGTCTGAAGCAAGTACTAACTGCCAGTAGTATTGTATTTGTGTTCGCCGACCTTGAAACATAGTTGTAGACACTATCGCTGCCATTTTGAATTTATGCAAATTAAATATATTTCCGCAACCCGGATTTTAGCGGAATTTTAGTGTTTCATTATGGACATCATATAGAAATGTATTGTGAAGAAAAACCTTTGTTAACAATTTGTTCCACGTCAGGCATCAAAATTTAATATCTTTCCTGGACTATTGAGTAAGATTGTTATAAGACTCCAGTAAAAGGTGGTGGATCGTGCACAATGGAGTATTGAACCTAGTTGTTCGCTTACAATGAGCCATGAGTCTTGCATTTCTGAAGTTAAATCGTGTGAAGAATACGATTCTGTGTATTGACATTGTTCAACAATTGGACGTGAAATCGCTATCTTACTATTGTAAATTGTTGAACGGTTTGGTCTTTTCACCGGAGGAAACATGGCAGCATTTTAAAATCTATGTCGTGAATGGCTCTTATGTGATGTAAAAAGGCATAGTTTCCTTTTCAAAGTATATTCTAAATGTATATACATAATAACCAATGATAACGTCAGAATAATAATTAATAAAAAGGAATTGGGAATGCGGTATAACTTATTGTAGACATTCTTCCTGTGATTTTGATTTACAGTTCGCTTTCGAAAAAAATAATATTTAGGCTATTAAATCTTAGAAACACGAAAACAAAAGTATTAGTTTTCATATCTCGTACAATAGACTTACAATCACGACACAATGCAAGCCAAGATAGGTTCAAATTCCTGTTCTAATTTAAGTGAATGCCAATAGACATAGCCTTTATTATCAAGTTATTTAATAAATGCATATTTTCCACACGAACAAGTTTAAGACGAAAAATTAACTCAGTGAATCTGTGAAAGCCGGACCTTGTATAACCCAAGGCGTAACGCGATCAGGATATTGTCTACTTCATGCACCTTACAATCAACAAGAGGCTTTTATAAATCATAGCTTGTTCAATACAACCAGGCACAGTTCATTTATTTTCTGCCTATATTAAAATGAAAATAAGCATAGGGGACGAGATGGATTTCTCTGAGCATCCAGATCCCATCAATGTTTTAATCAACAAGTGGATGCATATGACGCAGGAGATTATTTTGAAGGGTAGCCCTGCCTCGTGGCAAAACGCAAAATCAACGCAATCCTCTTGTTTATTGGGGTCTCCAGTTTTAAGATGTCATCTTAGATTATGAAGAGCTTCCCTAAAGCATGTTTAGCTCTAACCTGATTTAGTAATCTAATCTAAATAACCTGATGGAGTTATTGACCTCCGTTGGTGCCGGTTTTGGATGCAATTTTACGTCATGCTATAGTCATGAAAATGATAAAAATATACCCAAATCTTACCTTGTATTGAATGTTGGAATTTTGAGACATACAATGGCAGTAGATGGTATTAACTGCTTAAGAGCACTTCTTATTTTGTATGAAAAAACATTTTAATCAGAAATGGTGTCATCTATTAATGTCGTTGTTTTGTGTGTACATGTATTTTATTATAGTAATTTATGTAACATCGTGTTGGTTTTTTTACTCTTCTTCCTTTTGGTACGTAGGTATGGCTTTAATATTTGGGCTTCACGTCCAAAGGCATTCGCTCGCCTGAGAGACATTCGCTCGTGATATTCGCTACGATATATTCGCTCACATTAAGAGTAAATGACATTTAAATGTTTGGATATCGGTTAAATTGATGTAAACATCGATTTAATTAATGCTTACATCGGTTTAAGCGATATTTTAGCATTGCAAATAATAATTGTCCTTCATTTGAGAGAAAACGTCTGAGCGAACATCGTGAGCGAATATCTCTCGGGCGAGCGGATGTCTTTGAACGCCAACCCATTATGAGTCAGGTGCAGTTGTTCACATTTTGTTCCATTCAAAACCAATATTATTTTTTATGTCAGATTTTTATCCTCACTACTAGCTACGGTTGCAATGCATGTAACAATTTGAAAACGCCAGAGTAAGAAAACCCCAACTCCAATAGCTCCGTTTTGTTAAGTTCTGTAAAATATATATAAATGCATACCAATCTCTGAAAATGCTTTCAAATCACGAAAAAGCATTTCCATGTCTACATCCCAATCATAGTCTCACATCTGACCTTGTAGTTGACTCTTTTAGACATTGTTAGATAATTTTTCTAGTATCTTATTGCAGAACATAACTCATGGAGTTGGGGTTTTCTTGTAATAACTGTTTAAATATAGCAACTATGTACTATAACATTTATCTAACAATTTCTAAAAAGTCAACTACAAGGTCAAATGTGATGCTATGACTAGGATATTGACATGGAAATGCTATTTCAGTGATGTGAAAGCATTTTCAGAGATTTGTATGCATTTTATATATTGTATAAGTATAATTAACAGAAGGGAGCTATTGGAGTTGGGGTTTTCTTACTCTGGCGTATTCAATTGTGCTATAATACGTTATTTTATTGCACGGGCTTAAAAATCATTAGAAACCACCTCGGTTAGAAAACGTTTTAACCCTCCAAAATGTCAGAAGTCATAAACTGGTCCTCTCTCTTATTTTACACCAAAGGTTACAGAACTTTCATCATAAAGTAAAGACCATCGACATCTCTGGCCCATGTAGGTAGCACCAACTTTGGATCCATAGGTAACGTATAAACAGTCCCATCGTAGGGTTTATGGTAATGTTCCCAGCCTGGATACGCTGCACTCTGTGGATTTTGAGCAGAGTAATCAAGCATCTGAAACAAGTGCAAAAGGTAAATGACAACCAGGGCTTCAATCACATCATTTTAACCTTCTTCTTCTTCGTCGTCGTCGTCCTCAGATCTTTAGCCGTTTTTATCTTCATATTTTATTCTTCGACGTCGGTTCCTTTCCCGTTTCCTCTTTGTCGTAACATTTTCGTAATGCTTCTCTTTTACTTCTTCGTCTACGCCCTCTCCTTTCCTTCTCTTTTTCTACATTTCTTCTTCTTCTCCTCCTTCTTCTTCTTCCCTAGAATTAGACGAGTTGATCATGCCAATATAAGTGTCATATGCATGATCGCATCTGTGATGCTCGGCGGCCGATGACCGATGTCATACCGATGTTTCGACCGGCCAACACAAACATTCACCGATGTCATACCGATGTTTCGACCGGCCAACACAAACATTCACCGATGTTATACCGATGTTTCGGCCTCGCAGCTTCCTTCCGATTACCAGACATCGGTCGGTGGCCGGTTGTTATGTGACCATATCATAAACTTCACCGCAAGTGTATGTGACAAGGCAACAGCACACCGAAAGATACAAGATTTTGAGATATAAGGAGAATGATAACAACGCAGCGGTTCTTTTTGTCGATTTCAAAAAAGCGTTTGATTCCCTTGAAATTAAATTCCTTGAAAAGTGTTTAATGAAATTTAATTTTGGATATGGATTCATAAAATGGGTGAAAACGACATACATAGTTGCATATCTATAAACGGATACTTGTCTAAGCATTTTAAAATAGAAAGAGGCATTCGCCAAGACATGTCCTCTATCTGCATTATTATAAATAATAGCAGCCGAATTCATGTCATTGAATATGAAAATGAACAAAAATATTGACGGCTTTAAATTCTTTAATGATCCCAACTTGGAAACCAAAATTATTCAATTAGCTGATGATGCCACTATATATTTTTTAATAATCCAACTTCTGTTAAATATATTTTTGATGAAATAGAACGTTTTAGCTCTGTATCGGGTATTGTACTTAACCATGTTAACAAATCAAAAACAGAAGGTAATTACCTAGGAAAGTGTGATAAAAAAGACGTTGACAACCTATCAAAAGTTTGGGAATTTACTTCGGTAAAGATAGAAAAGAAGTTGAAAACTTTTAAGTTTAAAAACTGGATATCCAAGATTATTCAACTTGAAAACATCCTTAACCGTTGGAAAGGAAGAAAATTAACATATTTTGACAAGTCACCATTATTAAAACTCTTGGTTTATCTAAAATATTATTTAATACTTCGTGAATAAATGTACCCGATTTTGTCATAAAAATCAATTTATAAATTTCTTCGGGGCTCTGGCAAAGAAAAGATAAAAGGATTACTCGCAACAAGGGAATTCGACTAGACTGACTCCGCAGTCGCCAAATAGCTGAGGGCGCCATACTTCCGGTTCCGGTCTGGCTATTTGGCGACTGACAAAATAACATGCATTTTTTTTGGAGCACAATGTTACTCATTTTGGTAACGTAGCCTCTTAAACATGTTCGCATTTTTCACTCTTTGGCGTAACGTAAACGAGTTATTAATAACCCTAACGCGCCTTGGAAAGAAACTGAACTTGGATATTCATAAAATCTTTGAGAAAAGTTTGTTTTCCTCATTTACATATAATTATTATTGTATATTATTCATGGTTAATTTCATGGTTGAGCGAGCGTTTTTATACCAGTCTCCAAATTTGGAAGTTACTCATTAATATTCATATATGTTTTATTTATTTTTGCAATCGTCATTCTAACTATTATATATTAATGAGCTAAAGTGCTCCATTTTTAAGACCATTATTTTTACAGTCGTCACTGGCCAGCACAACGCAGTGATCAGTGCGCCCGGCCGGTCGACGACGCAGGATATAGTCTAGAATTCGACACTGGTGGCTTAAAAATGGGGCAAACTACACGAGAGCTGGGAATGTACATCGATGTACATTCCTGGAGTAGAGATTGTGTCTACATGATGACGCGTCACCCAGATGTTGATTCACGCTGCGTATTCAACTGCGCGTATGTGTTTGCGCCTATGCGTTATACCTACGCGTTCTACCAAGTCGCTCGTCATCGCGCACGCACACGCAGTGTATGAGGCGTGACGAACATATCGAGTTGAATGTACATGGATGTATCCATTTTCATGTGCGGTTTCAACAATGTGGACATATTTGGCATGTTTGGGGATACGCAGGACTCCGGATTATCCTCTGGGGAGGTTTATCTATAATTTGAACATCAGCACTCTTTAGGCCTATATAACCTAACCTTGCGGCGAGTTTTACAATGAGTCAGATGGTAGAAGTTAAGCGGACACATACAACTACCGGAAACCTCATGACAACGGCTGCTGACCTTACAGTGTCCGTACGGAGACCTGGCGATGTATGTGAGCCGTAGAGACGCCGAAAGCATGCCGGAAGGAAATTTACTATGAGTTAGCGGCTTGATAACGATGTTTTAAGTTATGGTCCAATAACAATCGGTGACCGACTAGGGGACCGACTGGGCAATTCAACCATTCACTGATGTCATACCGATGTTTCGGCATCCATCCGATTACCAGACATCGGTCAGGGTCGGGTCAGGGTCAGTTGTTAATGTGACCATAGCATTTGTTAATAGTTCTTTAAAGAGGTAGGGCTAAAAGATATCAACTTCTTTTACCATTCCGCCC
>JXSR01S017098.1:6601-16859 GCA_000969725.1 Ophiothrix spiculata
GTTATTGAATTTTGTACATATCGCTATGGTGCGCGACGAAGCTGAATATTAATTTCAGCTGTTTTTAATCCAAATTCAGATACGGGTATCAGAATTTTGATACGGGGTACCTAAATTCAGATACGTATCCGAATTGTGAGTTCCGCCGAACTGATATACTGACACTCCACGGTACTGGAATTGAAATATTGGGGGTGCGGCCGCACCGTCCTGCACTAGCTACAACACTGCAGAACACTTTCGCTTATAAGCGCTACAAGTGACAGTATACAGATCAAATTAGGATATATAAAAAAAACCCTAAAAATAACAACGGAGTGCATATAAACACCTTAAGGATGCCAATGTAAGCCAAAATCCATTTTGGGGGTTTTCTGAAATAGTACTCTTTCACATTTAAAATGATACAAATGTTAAAAATTGGACATTACTTACTGATGCTATATATTTGCAATTGAACATCCACCAGTAAAAAAAACTGCTGAGAAAGTATTTACGTGTTACAGTTTTCCCTCAAAAGCTGTTATAACACGTAACACTCAAGGTGATATGAAGAAGAAAAACGCAGTAGTAAGGCTCAACCGCACAACAACCAATGTAAAGAGAACACACGTATTGCTATCATACACCATCGGTTTTGACTATAGAAATACATGTATACCACCTATTGCCAAAACATTTGTATGTTAGGCATATGTTATAGCTTAATATGTTGTGTTACTGAACCCTGAGGGGTTTTGTTGTTGTTTGTTTTAAATTCTTTCCTAACAAAATATAAAAATTTGATAATCCCATCATATTCCAATTTCCCATTCTCATTACCCTGTATACTGATACAATAATTGCATCCTTGGATATGGCTGTACACAATAGAGAAATCATAATTTGAGGGGGATGTTGCACAAAAACAACTCAAATTTTCGGATAACTCTATAATAAATGCATAAATAGATTCTTGTCACAATGCTTCTTATTGTTTAATCTGCTGATGGTCGATCCCAAATTAGCCGTCACCTGTGTTTCTACTTGTAATTTTTTATCTGACTTTGAATGCAGATTGCTATATTCAGCATCATCGCAAGAATTGTTTCAAATATCCAGTTTGCGAGCTATATAGTAGGCACAAAATGCTGCCTCCAGACAAAGGAAAGGATAAAAGCACTTTACATTATGTCTGATGCCCAAAGCATTTGTCAATAATTTAATGAGTACCCCGATTCTTCAAACCGTTAATACTGGTCATGGCATTGCTCTATCATCATGGCATACCACTACTGCTTGAGCCGTTCACATCAAGTACTTGTGTTGCTCATATACTTTCATGGATCAGTTCCAAAATAACGATCACCAAAATTTCCTGCAATGCAAAATACAGAATTAAATTGTTAAATTTTAGTCAAAGGTGACTACAGATAGAATTAAGTATACATTAACCATCAAAACTCTTATTGGACACCACACTTGTAACTGATTTGAATCAAAACTCTTAGTAAATGTTGCGGTATGAAAGCCTAAAAATAATGATGCAAAAGTGGTAGGATAGAGTTTACTTCCATCCCGAAGAATGTTTTAGATTTAAGTAAAAACCTTACCTATGCCTGGTATAATATGAAAGTTGTCGTTGACCTCTTTATCTACAGCCGTAGTGACAATCTTAACCTCCGGGAAGGCATATGCTATTGTGTGCCCCCCCCCCCCCCCCGGGGGATTCTGCGATCAGTATTATGTTGAGAACTCACCTATGCCTGGTATAATATGAAAGTTGTCGTTGACCTCTTTATCTACAGCCGTAGTGACAATCTTAACCTTCGGGAAGGCATATGCTATTGTGTGTACTCCTGACTCTGCCATCAGAATTGATAACAGCATGATGTTTTCTTCTGGTACATCATGATCCTGAAAAATACAATGTTAAAATCATATATTTGTATACGAAAGATATGACTATTACGGTTTCAATAAGAAGAAGGTTCTTCTAAGACAATGTTTGATTTTTGAGGTAGAAATCTTAGCATTGTTTAATAGCAATAATACAATTTAGCCATACCCCACAATATCTCATTCCACAAAGTTACACAATTCGCCTAAGTCCAAATACATCATAGACCTGAGTTAGCTATATGATCACGAAATCGCTGCCATGGCAGGGCCTGCTCAATGGCTTGAAATAGTGATAATTGGATCGCGAAGGTTCCGGGTTCGAATCCAGGTGAAAATCTACAATTTTTGACTTGCACATTTCTGAGATATTTTTTAAACGAAGGGGTCAAAAGTGTTAGGGTTAGTAATGCCTATACATGGG
Source organism: Ophiothrix spiculata (assembly GCA_000969725.1). Lineage (NCBI taxonomy): Eukaryota > Metazoa > Echinodermata > Ophiuroidea > Amphilepidida > Ophiotrichidae > Ophiothrix > Ophiothrix spiculata. Next base: position 8,904 of record JXSR01S017098.1, read on the forward strand.
TCTACACTAGCCCTAACCCCACTGAATCTCACAATATCCCATTCCACAAAGTTAAGAAATTTGCCCAAGTCAAAATACGTCATAGACCCGAGTTAGCTAAGGTCACAAAATCGCTGCCATGGCAGCGCCTGCTCAGAGGCTTGACATTGTGATAATTTGATTGGGAAGCAAGAGGTCCCAGGTTCAAATCAAGGTGAAAATCCATGATTTTTGACTTGCAGATTTCCGAGAAGAGGTGGTCGAAAGTGATAGGGTTAGTGAAGCTAACTTTGTGCTTTACATCAGCCATCTCAGTAGACCTAGGAATTACATGGAAGTTTATACCTCAGCATCTACAAAAAACTTTTATGTTTCATGACCTAAATCCAAAAAAAAAAATCTTCTTTTTTTGCTTTGCTTGAACTTCTTGAAGAAACTTACCAGTAGTACCCTGATAGCCATCATGGCTGCTGCCCCCGTTGCCACGGTAGCATCCATCACTATGACGTAATCTTGCTTAGTAACTTACCAGTAGTATCCTGATAGCCATCATGGCTGCTGCCCCCGTTGCCACGGAAGCATCCATCACTATGACGTAATTTTGCTTAGTAACTTACCAGTAGTACCCTGATAGCCATCATGGCTGCTGCCCCCGTTGCCACGGAAGCATCCATCACTATGACGTAATCTTGCTTAGTAACTTACCAGTAGTACCCTGATAGCCATCATGGCTGCTGCCCCCGTTGCAACGGTAGCATCCATCACTATGACGTAATCTTGCTTAGTAACTTACCAGTAGTACCCTGATAGCCATCATGGCTGCTGCCCCCGTTGCCACGGTAGCATCCATCACTATGACATAATCTTGCTTAGTAACTTACAAGTAGTACCCTAATAGCCATCATGGCTGCTGCCCCCGTTGCAACGGTAGCATCCATCACTATGACGTAATCTTGCTTAGTAACTTACCAGAAGTACCCTGATAGCCATCATAGCTGCTGCCCCCGTTGCCACGGTAGCATCCATCACTATGACGTAATCTTGCTTAGTAACTTACCAGTAGTACCCTCCTGATAGCCATCATGGCTGCTGCCCCCGTTGCCACGGAAGCATCCATCACTATGACGTAATTTTGCTTAGTAACTTACCAGTAGTACCCTGATAGCCATCATGGCTGCTGCCCCCGTTGCCACGGAAGCATCCATCACTATGACGTAATCTTGCTTAGTAACTTACCAGTAGTACCCTGATAGCCATCATGGCTGCTGCCCCCGTTGCAACGGTAGCATCCATCACTATGACGTAATCTTGCTTAGTAACTTACCAGAAGTACCCTGATAGCCATCATAGCTGCTGCCCCCGTTGCCACGGTAGCATCCATCACTATGACGTAATCTTGCTTAGTAACTTACCAGTAGTACCCTGATAGCCATCATAGCTGCTGCCCCCGTTGCCACGGTAGCATCCATCACTATGACGTAATCTTGCTTAGTAACTTACCAGTAGTACCCTGATAGCCATCATAGCTGCTGCCCCCGTTGCCACGGTAGCATCCATCACAATCACATAATCTTGCTTGATATTAGACGGCAGCCTTAAATAATGAAGCTGAAATCAAGTATGAGATAAAACAAAAATCAGAATGTGATGCAGGAATTTAATTATCCTTAATCAGAATTGAAGACAAATTTGAATGTCTGCCTGTTTCATTCTTGGTAGATCTATAAGCTGTAAGCTCTACAGTGTCTTCTAGCATCTACAGTCACAACTCTTTCGGTAATGGGATTGGGGTGCGAGAGGTCCCGGGTTCCAATCAAGGTGAAAACCTGCTATTTTGAACTTGTGGATTTACAAGGATAAGAATTCTTCCTTGCAATCTATTTGTACTCACCTCAGGTTCGCCAGTTGCCTGATTGGTTTGTATGAGGATCTTGCCCATACGGATATCTTTACACACTTCTAGCAAAGCAGGTTCCATAACTTCACCAGCTCTCAACACTGACACACCACATAGCTGAAAAAGGAAGGAAACCAACAAATTGTCACATCAATTGAGTTTGCCGATCAACCTTAATCACATATTGCTCGTGAGAATTATACCAAAAACTTGAAGCTCATGAAGTACATTTAGCCAATGCATCAAGTTGCATCAAGCAAGCCATTTGCTTATCAAGCCATTTTAATATTTTAATAATCTACAATTTCCTGCATATTTGTGGTGCACAATGCACAAAAATGTGTATTTTGCCAGATTGCAAAGATTAAGCGTTGTTTTCATTCACCAGTATGTCATTGTGTTCAGACCTGAAACGGAATCTTCATAAAAAGAGCTGAAAAACGTTAATTTTTGCACCAAAGAGTTTAAATTTGGCTAATTTATCAAGAAAAGAGTTAAAAATGTAATAAAAGGAGCTGAAATCAGCTGAAAAGTGAAATAAAAAAGCTGAAATCAGCTGAAAAGTTTCAGGTCTGTGTGTTATAGCAGTTTGAAGCCAATACATTAGGCCAGTTGATCAGAATGAAGCCCAGCATTAGCAACATCATAAACAAGCTTTTTTTTAAGCTGACATGAATTAGGCTCCAGGAATCTGAAAAAAGTTCATTTATTTTGTACCATAAAGGCATACGACTACTTGACTGAAAAACAAAAAAGTTTAATACTTGAAAACTAGGATTATTTGTTATAATTATTAAACATACACAATTTTTTGAGGACTCCAAATGAAACCACTATTTGTTTTTTCTAGAGCACAGCAACTCCAGGCCAGTATATTACCTTGTGTAAAAGGACTCTGGTTGCAGTTTACTTATAATAAACAATAACAGAGTTCACAGCAACTTTTGCAGCCTTTAATTAATAAGAGCACTCCATGCAAGGTGTGAGGGGATTTTATTCTTCACACACACTTCAACTATCCACACTGCATGCAGTGGGGTTTCAACTCCACCCTTTTTATCCACACACCCTTGATAAAGAATGTTCTTTGAACCCAACCATTAAGTTTTTCATACTAATGTGGTACTGAATTCATCCCACTTTGGTTCAGCAATGTGGAAAACATAAATGGCAACAACAATATCTTATATAATTATAATGATATGCTCATTCTGATTCTCAGATCTTTTCAATATAATTTCAATAATAGTCATAGGGTAAGCAACCCTCTCTTTTTATTTCAGACCGACCCTTTTTATCAAGGTATCGTTTATACTGGAAATTCTGAACCCCACCCTTCTTGACAATTTCTGGATTGCATGTGAATTTTTCTGCTTACGACTACTTGTTACATTTGGGAAGACAGTATCCTTCCTCTAAACCCATCAGGAGTCAACCAAACTAATATGTTAAGGTTCCTCATATGACCATCAAACACAATTGGGATGTTACCCAAAGTAATAAAAGTGGCTTAAAATAGATTTTCAAGCTAGCTAGATGGTAAAAAATAGGAGCATCCCAATTATGTTTCAGGGTCATAAAGGAACCTTATAAAATCCAAATCATTTAATCCTATGTGGCATAGATTAAATCCAACATGGCAAATAGATTGTATGATTGATTTTTGCAACAACCATATTGTAAACAAAGTAACACACGCAATCACACCCCTGTTGTCAATTTGTGAACCTCATTCATGGTATTTACTTTGACTCTTGGTGGTCAAGAACCAATTCCAAGCTAGATGTAAGGTTGAGGTGTAAGGTTACTTGTTGAGAACAATTCTGTGTCTTTGGGCAACCCTGGCCAACTGTGCAATGTGGGAACTATGCATTTAAGATTTTCTACTCTTCATGTGAGTAAATACTTACACAGACTACGTATACTGTCTGTAAAAGCAAATATAAGTACATAAAATACTGGTCCCTTGTAGAGAAAATTCATACCTGATATATTTTGGTAAAGTTCAATACTTGTATCGTGTTATTTGCCAGCACCAAACTATATCTATTTACCCTTTCCAACTTCAAATCAGTGAAGATAACTGTCAATATGTTCATGAAATTACCAATGTATGACAATGGGTTAATTTGAAGCCAAAATAAAATATCCAAACTTGAATCAATGTTTGGAGGATATTACTCAGATTCTAGCACCAGAACATTTTGGGTATATGGGGTGTATGTATGATTTAATATCTTGGTGCATTTATGAGGCCTTGCTCAGTGACATGTCCTGTGATAGTAGCTGCAGTATGTCGGTGATTTTTGTAAAGTTACATATGCTTCTACCATGCCAGTCAGTGATTCAATGAGCAGATTAATATCATGTTGTGAATGTGATAATATAGCTTTTGCTTCAGAGAATTTGACTATAACTGATATCGGTTTAGTGGAAAAGAATGGTTGTCTCAAGGATTTTTTTGCACTGTTTCTCAGGTTTTCATTACCAACTTTGTTGTAAAATGTCTTTTGTATCAATGACTTACTTATGCATGTTTTAGCAGTGTGTGATTTGCTGATTATGTTGTTTACCATCACTAGAGTGGGATATATGACATTAAAAAAGACTATGCACCCTATGTTCTTGAGTTAGGATTAAGTGTTAGAGTTAGGGTTAGTGGTTACGAATTAGGGTTAACACTAGGGTAAGGATAGGGATTAAGGTTAGGGTTAGGGTAAGGGTACAAGATCCATTCTTAAGTTACTCAGACCCGTACTCAGAGTGATGTAGAGAGGCCCAATTGGCAATGTGAATAATTACTGAGACGCTATATGAATGCATGTAAATACTTTTCACTTTTCCATAGAAAAGAGTGCATGTAATGTTTTTGGCTGAGATCACAGCAAATACTACAAACTAAACATTTTTAAAGAGAGGACACTGATTTCAGTTGAATTGATCACAAGTACTTATTTATGAAATTTGCAACACCCGTGTCAGCAAAAAAAAAATGTAACATACCTTTAAATGTCATGTGTTATATTAGTTATGAATATCCGTAGATGACTTGAAATGAATTGCATGTGTAATGGTTAAACTTTCTACTGCCTAATTAAACCGATTTGTTAAAGCTGGTTTGAACCGATTTGTTAAAGCTGGTTTATTTTCCTCTAAGTCTTGAACCTCATATCTGAACTACAAAACGCACACATTTTTACAAAGATGTTGATGAACTGAAGATGTCATAGGTTTAGGCAAAATAGAGGAATTTAGTTCCAAAAATAAAAGGTTGCATAGCCGAATATCTGCACTAATAATTGTTTATGAAGGTTTTGATTCATCCAGGTATAGTAACATCAAAGTAATAGAATTAAATCTAGTCTTCTGGACTTACATTAAATTGAGTGGCGACGTTTCACGTCTCATCAGAGAGGTTTGAGGATGCGTCTCGGATGAGACGTGAAGCGTGGCTACTCATGCAATTAAATGCAAGTCCAGAAGACTAGATTTAATTCTATTACTTTAATGCACTAATAATTGGTTTTGACGGAACTTGAGTAGGCCAAAATGCCCCCAATTTGAATCCCACACTTGATGGTATAGGTAGTCTGGTACCATGCGAGTGCAAGTAAAGTGTATCTGCAATAACTGCCCTATGTCATATTTATTTAACACCTAGTCACTAGAATGTTAAAGATCCTCAAAGTATATCTCTACCTGTCAGTGACTCTTCAAATGGTTCTTCAGGTGACACTGGAAACATTTCAAGAGCCACTAACCATTTCAAGAGTCACTGACTTAAGACTGGACATTATACAATGTGCAATGCAAATTTATGATATGGCAGCTGCTTCAGTGCTTTTTTGCACTCAAATGACAGTATCTCTCTTTTTCATCTATGGAATTTACACAAACCAAACTGTTTGATTTTTTCAATGTCACAAATACAAACTGGCAACTTGTAAGGAGAAAATTAAGTTGATTAAACTATAATTCTACAAATACAGCATCAACTAAGAAAGCATAGATTCTAATACTTGATTGGTGAAAAGGTAACAGATACCAAATGTTGTAATTCAGACTGGTGTCAACTCAACACATAAGTGTGCACGTGAAAAGAAAGTTGAACATAATCATGACTAGTCACTTATACACTTCTCTAAACAAGTTTGGACATTTTTTTAGCCACCTATATCTCATTTGTTTGAATCTTATTCATCTATTTGATGCATTATTTGATTAGCTAGCATTCTCTTCTTTTATATGACACCAAATTTGTAGCAAGAAATGGCTTTATGGCTGAGTAATTCCACTTACTTATTAGCAGGTAGGTAACAGACAAAGTTTGACAAAATTGAGCAGTATCTATGTCATCCGGTTGGTTACGATACTTTAGGATAAATCAGTGAATGGATGAATTAAGTTGGTAATACCGGATAACAATTTGTTTTTGAATAACAAAAAGTGAATATAAGGTTAAAAGTTTTACGGTTTCCTTAATTTATCCATCTTGTTTGTTACTTCCTCTAAAGTGACATTTTGTGTTCAATCCAAGATTCATTGTTGTAAGATTATTAAATCTGACTAAAACTGATGGACAGACCAACTTTCAAGTTGTTTGGAATTTCTCAGCCATACAGCAAGCTATTGTTACAAATTTGGTGCCATTTAAAAGAAGAGAATGCTAGCTAATGCATTAAGTACATGAATAAGATTAAAACAAATGAGATATAGGCAGCTAAAAAGTTTCCATACTTGTTTTGAGAAGTGTATATGCAAATCTTTTAAGAAAAGGAATTGACTTTAAAGACTCAATATTGTGAAATATGCACATCAAATAACATCAGAGAAGCAACTAATAATAACCAAATACAGTTACCATAGGAAGTTTACTGATAATAATAGGCTTATTAAATAGATTCATCAGGTTCGTTATTACAAAATGGGTGAATTATTTCATTTAAACGGAACCAAAGGTTTTAACACTGACCTGACAATTTCGTCCGTCATGGGCGACGAACTTCTTCGGAGTGATCCATCCTCCTACTTCAACTTCCGGTATGACGTACGTCGAGAGTTGATGACGACATCAGGAGAGGATCATATAAGTGACTAAGAAAATGTGCCCCCTCGTCACGGTTCATAAACTTGGTGCCCCGCTTACGGATCCAGAGAGATTCCTTGATGAAACGAGCTCCGCTATCAGCTTCCATCTGTAAAACTTTGGAATTGTCCCAATCAATCACATGGTTGTAATGAAGGGCATGGTCCGCGATAGCAGATTTGCTTTGTTCAGCGACAGACTGTTTTCTGGTTTGACGAGTAAAGTTTTTGTTCTTACTTGTAATTTTTTCCACTTCCTTCTGGTGTTCTTTGAGGCGGATGCTTACTTTGCGTCCAGTCTGACCTACGTAGGTATAATCACAGTTCTTACATGGCACCTCGTAGACACAGTCAGTCTTATCTAGGGGGTCAATCTTGTCTTTGGGATGGACAAGAAGTTTCCTGAGGGAAGTGTCAAACCGTCAAACCAGAAAACAGTCTGTCGGTGAACAAAGCAAATCTGCTATCGCGGACCATGCCCTTCATTACAACCATGTGATTGATTGGGACAATTCCAAAGTTTTACACATGGAAGCTGATAGCGGAGCTCGTTTCATCAGGGAATCTCTTTGGATCCGTAAGAGGGGCACCAAGATTATGAACTGTGACGAGGGAGCACATTTTCTTAGTCACTTATATGATCCTCTCCTGATGTCGTCATCAACTCTCGACGTACGTCATACCGGAAGTCGAAGTAGGAGGATGGATCACTCCGAAGAAGTTCGTCGCCCATGATGGACGAAACTGTCAGGTCAGTGTTAAAACCTTTGGTTCTGTTTAAATGAAATAATTCACCCAATAATAGGCTTGTCAGAACACACCATTTCAAACAGGGTGATCTTGTCTGAACACCACATGAAAAGAGTGCAATCGCTCTAGCATTAATATTTACAGCATAAAGAGACTACATTTGATAGATTGTTCAGTACGATCCATGTTATATGTTGGAACACATGATACACAGCCAGATTATCATTCTCTACTGCACAACCGTC
>JXSR01S017098.1:16909-27224 GCA_000969725.1 Ophiothrix spiculata
CACAAATACAAACTGGCAACTTGTAAGGAGAAAATTAAGTTGATTAAACTATAATTCTACAAATACAGCATCAACTAAGAAAGCATAGATTCTAATACTTGATTGGTGAAAAGGTAACAGATACCAAATGTTGTAATTCAGACTGGTGTCAACTCAACACATAAGTGTGCACGTGAAAAGAAAGTTGAACATAATCATGACTAGTCACTTATACACTTCTCCAAACAAGTTTGGAAATTTTTTTAGCCACCTATATCTCATTTGTTTGAATCTTATTCATCTATTTGATGCATTATTTGATTAGCTAGCATTCTCTTCTTTTATATGACACCAAATTTGTAGCAAGAAATGGCTTTATGGCTGAGTAATTCCACTTACTTATGAGCAGGTAGGTAACAGACAAAGTTTGACAAAATTGAGCAGTATCTATGTCATCCGGTTGGTTACGATACTTTAGGATAAATCAGTGAATGGATGAATTAAGTTGGTAATACCGGATAACAATTTGTTTTTGAATAACAAAAAGTGAAGATAAGGTTAAAAGTTTTACGGTTTCCTTAATTTATCCATCTTGTTTGTTACTTCCTCTAAAGTGACATTTTGTGTTCAATCCAAGATTCATTGTTGTAAGATTATTAAATCTGACTAAAACTCATGGACAGACCAACTTTCAAGTTGTTTGGAATTTCTCAGCCATACAGCAAGCTATTGTTACAAATTTGGTGCCATTTAAAAGAAGAGAATGCTAGCTAATGCATTAAGTACATGAATAAGATTAAAACAAATGAGATATAGGCAGCTAAAAAGTTTCCAAACTTGTTTTGAGAAGTGTATATGCAAATCTTTTAAGAAAAGGAATTGACATTAAAGACTCAATATTGTGAAATATGCACATCAAATAACATCAGAGAAGCAACTAATAATAACCAAATACAGTTACCATAGGAAGTTTACTGATAATAATAGGCTTATTAAATAGATTCATCAGGTTCGTTATTACAAAATGGGTGAATTATTTCATTTAAACGGAACCAAAGGTTTTAACACTGACCTGACAATTTCGTCCGTCATGGGCGACGAACTTCTTCGGAGTGATCCATCCTCCTACTTCAACTTCCGGTATGACGTACGTCGAGAGTTGATGACGACATCAGGAGAGGATCATATAAGTGACTAAGAAAATGTGCCCCCTCGTCACGGTTCATAAACTTGGTGCCCCGCTTACGGATCCAGAGAGATTCCTTGATGAAACGAGCTCCGCTATCAGCTTCCATCTGTAAAACTTTGGAATTGTCCCAATCAATCACATGGTTGTAATGAAGGGCATGGTCCGCGATAGCAGATTTGCTTTGTTCAGCGACAGACTGTTTTCTGGTTTGACGAGTAAAGTTTTCGTTCTTACTTGTAATTGTTTCCACTTCCTTCTGGTGTTCTTTGAGGCGGATGCTTACTTTGCGTCCAGTCTGACCTACGTAGGTATAATCACAGTTCTTACATGGCACCTCGTAGACACAGTCAGTCTTATCTAGGGGGTCAATCTTGTCTTTGGGATGGACAAGAAGTTTCCTAAGGGAAGTGTCAAACCGTCAAACCAGAAAACAGTCTGTCGGTGAACAAAGCAAATCTGCTATCGCGGACCATGCCCTTCATTACAACCATGTGATTGATTGGGACAATTCCAAAGTTTTACACATGGAAGCTGATAGCGGAGCTCGTTTCATCAGGGAATCTCTCTGGATCCGTAAGAGGGGCACCAAGATTATGAACCGTGACGAGGGAGCACATTTTCTTAGTCACTTATATGATCCTCTCCTGATGTCGTCATCAACTCTCGACGTACGTCATACCGGAAGTCAAAGTAGGAGGATGGATCACTCCGAAGAAGTTCGTCACCCATGATGGACGAAACTGTCAGGTCAGTGTTAAAACCTTTGGTTCTGTTTAAATGAAATAATTCACCCAATAATAGGCTTGTCAGAACACACCATTTCAAACAGGGTGATCTTGTCTGAACACCACATGAAAAGAGTGCAATCGCTCTAGCATTAATATTTACAGCATAAAGAGACTACATTTGATAGATTGTTCAGTACGATCCATGTTATATGTTGGAACACATGATACACAGCCAGATTATCATTCTCTACTGCACAACCGTCAAGGTGTAGCAGTGCTGTACGTCCTTACATGGTAAATACCCAGGAATGGTTCTCTGTACCTTCACAAGGCAAGGTCTTAATTCTTGTTGCAATAACAAATTTTGGTGAATTAAAGGCTTCTGTCTCTTACGAGAGGTTGGAGCCTTACAATTGATAAAAATTGTTATAATAAAATAAAGTGTATGAATGTATACATTTTGGGAAGGAAATTTCACAAGGTATCAATTCATATATAGCATCAGATTCTTGATTTAAGAAAAGATTTAAGGAAATGACTTTGTTAGAAATGATATTATATCAGTGTAAACCCCTTAAAACACCTCCCCTTAAAACAATACACACACATAGCTATTAATTTCATATTCAAACACAACTTGAATATGAAATGTCTAAATTCTACCGTAAAACCTGTGCTACATTGGATTACAAATCATGGGGTGGTGCATCAAATGGTTTGGTCCCATGCAGTATTATTTCACATCATTGCCATGTAACGAAAAGACAAACCAGCAAAATCAAAGCAACACATCATTGCCGAGCTGGCATGCTTTTAACCTTTTATGGGATAATCTGCATACTTATACTAAGCAAATCTTATTTCCATTGGTGATGGTGCATTCAGAGTCCATTGATTTTAGGATCAATATCGTTAATATTATTATTAATTTATAACATTTGGCTGTAAACCAGGCTAATCCCAAAAGTGCAAATGCATTAAATTCAAGGGACGCCTCCGTGGTGTGAAAGACAGAATAATGGGAAACAATTTTCGATTTTAGATGCAGGAGGAAACCGAAGTGCTCGGAGAAAACCTGCGAGGACGAGTATGGATCAACAACCAAATTCAAGTACGACCTAGGTCCGACCGGGAAACGAACCCGGGCCACAGCGGTGAAAGGCGAGGTCAGAAAGGCTGCGCCAAACCGTCCCCCCGATTAAACTCTCTCTGTAGCTTTTGGCAAGAGTAAAAGAATTGCATCAAACAATATTAACAATAAAATAAAAAGAATATCTGAAAACACCATAAATATATTTAACTGACAAACTATATATTTGTCAAACAGTGTACTTTCACAAAAGTTTAACACAAAAGAAAAAAGAAGAAATATTTCTCAACAACAAGTTAACTATAAGTACAAAATCCAACTGATATATTCAAACTGGACGTCACATGATGTCACATGAACTGTGGTCAAAATATTTATTCTGAAGATAAACTGTGGTCAAAATAAGCAAAATATTTATTTTGAAGGGGTATCTGTACCGCTGACCCGGGCCAACCCGAAAGTTAAAAAAACACAATATAACCCCTAAACGTACTGTGATTTTGATTACCCTTGCTTTACATTTAAATTTTACAGTAGTCTTTATTGTCCCAATAACCAGCATTCACAAAAGAATACTATTTATGACAACCAATATATTCAACATTTACGTTGTAGTCTATGGGCGAAGACACATTTGTAGAGAATTGTGTTCAATTTTACGAAAATATGAGGAATTTTTCACTTTTGTCGAGTAAATAAGATCAAAGTGACCCATCAACCATGGGTTCAAAGCTTCATTGATGACTTTCGATATAAATAAGACCATTGAAAATTGCAACTACCCATGCCTGTTGACAGACACATCAAGTTTCTGACACATGACCTACAAGCCTGAATACAGTACATGTACACGTGAGCCGGTATACCGGCTTGTCGGGTATACGGTACATGTACATGTGAGCCGGTACAGGTTCAGGTGTTAAAAGGGAACACTGATGCACATGAATCAATGTGTTTATACCAAGCCCAGTATAAATATGCAGAATTCATCAGAAAAACAAATGGTGATTAATTACTCTGAAATTGGGTTAACATGTTAGAAGCTGAAATCGTGTAAAAGCTGATGTGTTGTCGTTGTTGGTGTTTGTAAACAAAAAGAAGTAATGAACGTCTGTGATTTGCAAACTAAATCTGGGTGACATTATGACAATTTGGCTGGCAACCCTAGCTTGCGCACACACATGGAAACCATGCATAGGTGTGCAGGCTTGGTAACTCTGCCGTACAATGTCAAAACGCAGCATGTGCATTTATAAAGCAGAGCAGATATTTCTTATAAACGTGCAATTTCACTTCAATCTAATCCCATGCTAAAAAGTTGTTTCACATTGTAGATACTGCCTTACGTTATGAAAGAGAATTGATCGTCTGCTCATTTGTGCAGGATTCCAAGGGAAAAGGAAGTACCTTGCAATATATCTCTAATACACATACTATGTTTTGACTTTGTTAAGCAGAACTGACCTGCATTCGACCATCAGGCAACTGCAGGAAGAACAATACAAAATATCATGGGTCATTGTTTTGCAGATCAAAAAATTGACTTAAATTCAGGGATGCCACTTGGGTACGAAAAAAAAGTAGGAAATTAGTCCCGATCGGATACTAATTTCGAGCGGAGGGAGAAAAGCTTCCCCTTGCTTGGAAGATTGGAAAAGATTTTTGATATTTTAGTTGCTAAAATATCACTTTTCATGCACATTTTGACCCTTTGAACAATTTTATGCAGCTTTCTATCACTTTAATAAATAAAACCCCTTGAATTTTTGAAATTCTGATTTTTTTAAAAAGTAGGAAAACTGCTCCAAAATGACCAAAAAGTAGGAATTCCTATTTAAGTAGGAAAAGTGGCATCCCTGTAAATTCTTTTAAACTCGGATCGGTTTGAATACATTTGTTTGTTCAATGCTTAAATACATTTATTGCCATCAAATATCATTATCATCTTAAAGTATTAATAATGGCTATTAAAGAGGGCTGGGCATAAAGCAACACGTTGGGCGGGCGAGCCTATGTTGAGTAATTAAACCATCTCTCATGAATTTCTTGTCTGGCAGGTGGCTTCAAAAGTTACCTGTCCCACTACCAATGTCCAGCCCTGCTCTCACAAAACAAAGCTGACAGTTGTGCTTTTCTCTCATGTGCACATACTGCCGCAATATCCTACTCTAACAAATCTTACATTTGATTGTAGATTATTTTTGGACTCTGTCAAATTGTTATATTAATAAAAAGATACCCTTTTCAGAGTTTGTTGGTTGCAGCGACATAGCTTCGAGGTCTCAATTTCCTCATTAAGTGTTGTGGTGGAATCCTGCTAGTCACATGACTATGTTGCTATCATCAACAAACTCTGCAAAGGTATCTATTTATAAATAAATCTTGCAATGTTTACAATTATTCTACACATGATAACAAACAAAATACAACAAATAAGTTTCTGTAAATACAGCTTATCTTACACTACCATAACCAGGCCCCAGGTTCAAATCCTAGCTGGTAACTTGCATTTCTTTCAAGTCATTTGCAACTTGTATTTCTTTTTTAACATCAGTACCCTAAACTTAATTTCTACACATGAACAAACTAGCGTACATAATTGATTGCACTATTTGGGTGGTTTTAGACTTGTAAGTCTCATCAGTAAACTGCCATTCCTGTGTGCAGTTGTCACAACGAAGTAGAGTTCGTCATGTGAGTGCAAGAAAGTCGTATCTGCAATAGCTGCCATTTGTTATAAATTTTGATTGCACACTGTATAATCTCCAGTCTTAGGTCAGTGGTTCTTGAAGTGGTTCTTCAGGTGACACCGTCAACTGAAGAACCATTTCAAGAACAACTGACATAAGACAGTGGAATTTTGAGAGATTTTTTGCATTCTTGTGACAAGTGGTAAAATAGATATAACTCAGGGCAGCCATTGCAGATATGACGTTCTTGTAAGGCTTACTTTCTTGCACTTACATAATGAGTCCGTGTGCATAACTGCTTGATGGTTGTTATGAACAAAGTAACATTAGATCTAACAGTCTACAACAAGCATATAGAAAGAATACACACTTCATTGTGACAACAAATGTTAGCTGACAGGTACCATTATGAAACCAGTTTTTATTTGTTTATTAACCACTGATGAGAGCTTCTTACGCTCAATAGTAAAAAAACCTTTTGTTTTACAAGAAATATTAGCAGAAATTTATGATGCAACATAATGTCTACTCAAAAATACTAGGCAATCACAAGTTGAACGAATGTGCAAAAAAAACCCTCGTCAATGGCACAGGTTCTCTGATAATGTACACACAAATAAAGAGTGAAGGGACCTGCTGCATGTAATGCAAATGAAAAACACTCATCCTACATTAATATTTACATTGTTCAAAGAAATTTGGCACCAACTTTTGCTAACTTTAAAACTTATTAAATTTATTGATGTTCCATATTCTACTTACCCTCCCCAGGAATCGTTTGCCTTCATAAGATGTGTTCTGTGGTGTATTGACCTTACAATTCTGCAGGGAAAATGGATGTCAAGTGAAAGTCCTAATCAAATGAAATGTGGTTTCAAATCCAAATTTATAAATCAATACACTAATTCTGACTTGGTTAGAATTTAGCAAGCCAAGATTGGATGAGATCCTTATCTGTGAAGCAAGGATCATGTTTACTCATTGGGGTACTGTGGTGTTGTCGTTAGAGCACTGGATTCATAAGGCCAAATAAAAAAAAATGTCCCAAAGCTGCCAGCATGTTTGTAAAATCGGGTGATCTGGAAAAAAAAGTTATGAGGTAATTCTTTTATTTCACGATTTGTTTTAAATTTAATTTTTTTCTATAATTTGTTTTTGGAAAAGCATACTTTTCATCACCAAAATTAAAGACATGAACATGATTGGAATAAAATACTTCTTTACGCTATTGGTAACCATAAATGTATGCTTGGTCTTTGAGAAATGTCAACATATGGAGCTCAAAATTTATACTTGACAGATGATATATCATAAAGAACACAAGTTGGGAATTAAAAAAAATTGCATTTCGCATTAATTTTCAAGCTGTGAGACAAAGTATTTTTTTTATTTTGGCTAATCAAGATGTTTTGGGTTCAAGCCCTGACCTGGTCGCTGCTTGCTTGAGTGTTGAGTCATTGAGCAAGATTCTTTATCCAAATTGTCCCTCCCCATCCAGTAGATAGAAATGGGCTATTCCAGAAATTAATGGTACACCCCCTAAAGAAGGCATAGGATTCCCAAATATTTTGCATTAATTTCTCAGTGGGAAATCCAAAAATAAATCAACGTTTTCCCTCAATGATGGTAAAGAAGGCATGGGAAATCCGAAATATTTTCGCCAATGTAGTGCATATTCCCAAAATATTCACAATTTTTTGATCAAATGGGTAAATAAGGCATAGGAATTCCCAATTTTCTATCTTAAGATGGAACATACCCCTAAGAAGACATGAAAAAATAAAACCTGGAATTCCCAATTTTTCCAGAAAAAATATGGATGCCTTCTTGATGGGCCCGGTGTGTACAAAGTACTTGCTTATGTGTGAGGAATGGCATACTCTAACAAACAAACACACTATGGAGTCTTGTCTAAATGCTACGGAAGCGGAGACGGGTACCAAAACTTCCAGTTTTGACTTAACCTTTAGTTGTTACATGCATGAGATCGGGGAATTTCCCTCACTGAAATGTATTTTACCTTTGAGTCTTATACTCAAAACTCATAGCCATCTGGCATCGGCATGGGGTCACAGGATAGTCTTTTTCGAATTTTCTAAAAGCAAGAAAGTTCTAGATCCTCTGTTGACTTGAGTAATCCTAAAACAACACGTTCAATTTTTATTATCACTTGCCCTCTCTTTAAATGTACAGGGTGTCCCACAAAAAACGCAACAAACTTTGAACTTTTATTTTGAGAGAACAGAGCCCAATGGTGAGCAAACGTTACAATAAAATTATAGAGTAGACCATTGGCTTTTACAAGATTTTTGATTTGTTTAATTTGGATCTCTGAATCAAAAGATATTGCAAATTTTGTAAAGACCAGAAAAAATTTGGTGGTATGATTTGTTAATCTGTAAAGTTTTACCTCTGGTGACGTCATTGGGCACACGTTCAATGAAAATTGCTAAAAACATCACAAGATTAGGAGAAGCATCCCTTGAACCCATTTCATGGCATAATGACTCAATTTAATGATGATCTGCTGATATTAAGCAGAGTGTTGCGCCAGGTTTAGTCAACCTGTTGCGTCCCCTTGACGGGCCAGATGAATCATTAGGTCTTAAACTCCTTTGTCTTCAGTTTTCTTCCGTGGTTTCGGTTAAAGATTTATTATTGGTTGACATCTTTCATTAGAATCCCTTTTTTCAACTCTTTTGGTAGAAATTGTATCCTAAACTACCCAAATTTTGCACCAAAAGTAACAAAGTCAAGGAATATGAGAGTATCAGGAAGATCCATACTTTAATTGAACGTTTTGATCAATTTAAGTTAAAACTGAACTTAAAATATCACTTAATGTTAGGTACAGGTCAAGTCAGATTGGTTTGGATTGATTCTGCTCCAGTTGCTTGTAGAATTCTCTTTATTTCAAGTTTGCATTTCTTTAGCTGGAAGTCTAAACTTACAAATCGGACCAAAGTTGATTTAAAGGGCTTTTTTAAATTCTCCATATCTTTGGAATGGAATGGTAAAATGAAACGGGACAAAAAGCATGTTGTAGAGTAATTACTCTACTTTTGAAAAACATATATTACTTTGATTTAATCTTTTGGCAACCATTTTTTACTATTTTTTTATTTGCTCGTGCATTAATATTGGGACAAGTTGTATTTGCCCCAACATTCAAAGTGAACTATACGTGCAGTCTTTATTTTGGCATGCATCATCAAAAATGACATAAAGCTCAATTTTGATAGAAAGTCAGTTACAAATTTCATCCATTGACCAACCAAATTACCCTTACCTCAAATGGTAGCAGTGACAATGCATGCTCTATAAGAATCCTGGTTAGCCTTTCAGAATAAAATATAAACTCATCACGATTTGTTTGCCTGTTCCTATAGAAATATAAACAGTTCAACATGGTTATGTTTTTGTATTGTTTTCATGCATGGATTTACTTTGTATTGTAAAAACTGAACAAATTATGTTGGTTGTAATATGAGTGGCAATCTATGCAATGACACTTATTCAAATTAAACCAGGCCACAAGTTTGTAACACACACACACATCCTACACACCTCCAACCCACAATCACACACACACACATCCCCCTCACACCCCAACAGCCTTTGAATATCCGAAATAATGTGGGGTGGTTCAGATCAGAAAGCTAGTCATGTATCAAGTGGCTATAAAAATACCATTCCAATATTGAGCAGAAGTCCATGTATGTCATGTCACATCTTGATGAAGATTTGCAGGAGTGAGTATTTCTGGTTTTGTCTACTTTTACAAGATTTGTTGTTGAAATTTTGTTCAAAGAATGAAGTTTAACTTGGGACGTTATCGAAATCACAGCTTTATTCTTATAAATGTAGGCCTGTAGGGTACTACAGATGTTTCACTGTACAGGCACTATGGCAGTGGCTTTAACAAATCATCCATTACTTCTCGGAACAGACTGGATTACATAAAAATGCAATAATGCAATTTCTTCCATATGCTTTTCAACCAGATGTTTCTTGATGGTAATATTCCATAAAACTTTTAAAAATCCACCACATGGAAAAGTACAGTTTTAGTCTTATGAAAAACACCTTATGAAAAACATTACCTGACAAATGTATGAAGCCCTTTGACCTGTACTGTATTTGTAACTACATTCAAAGTATCTGGTAAGGGTTGGTTCACATGAGCTTGTGGTAATTCTGACCTGCAAACACAATGGTAAAAACTCTATTAGAATGTGCAAAACTTTCTGGGTATAACTTGCTTTTTAACTGAATATAGATGGGCTAGTACTGAAAACACCCTGAGATAGACATGTTTCTAAAAGAAGTAACTTAAACAAGATTGAGATCTCACAGGACTGAGTCGTCCACGCCGGGAAAAAGACGGTAACACGGGAACCTCGTTCCCGGGAAATGTGTGTCACTTGCGGGAAATTTTAGCCAGAGGGAAAAAATAAAGTATTTTAGTCCAAAATAAAAAATAAAAATCGAGACAAGAGGGAAACTGAGAGAGAGAGAGAGAGAGAAGCCTGTGTGAACGTGTCTAACATTAAAGTCAACAAATTCAGCTGGGAAAATGACGCAACAAATTAACAAACAATAAAAATACGAACATTTAAAATACATTCACTAGTGACCA
>JXSR01S017099.1:25736-48674 GCA_000969725.1 Ophiothrix spiculata
CGATCGATAGATAGATAGATAGATAGATAGATAGATAGATAGATAGATAGATAGATAGATAGATAGATAGATAGATAGATAGATAGATAGATAAAATCGTGTAAAACCTTCCAGAGTCTATATTGATTTAAAATAGCTATATTGATCCTTAACTCGGGTTATGTGTTCTATGTATTAGCCTTACCTGGAGTCTATATGGAGTCAAAACACCAATCTCTTCTTGATTTCTAGGGCCCCAGCTCTCTGGCCACGTGTCGAGAATCTCTTGAATTCGATCTGCAGTTTCGGATATCTACGAAAGAAGAAAGGTTAACCGCCATTTATTTGACGCGTTGCTTTCCCGTTTAATAATACAACGCGTTGTTTAAAAAGTAACACGTTGTTTTTTCTATTTTCGTAGAACCGAACTGCCAATCATAGGGTTTTGGTCGTTGATGACCTCGGAGTGTTTCGAAGGTTTTTTTTTCAAGATTTGGACAAGTTTTATGTGGAGGGTTTTGTGTCTGTTTTATTTGTTACACTTACAGCCTTCAAAACATTTGACATTTATATTTTTTTAATTTGTGATCGCAAATTCCGGTGCATGTCTACTGCGGTTAGGGTCATTTTACCGGGTTGAAAAAACAAGGTCTTGTTTTACGAGTTCGCAGCTAAATTTTTTTTTTCGAATTTCTTATTAATTGATGACAATTTGATTTGAAAGATAAAAGTTACTGCAATATGAATTTCAAAATATTGTTACGTCAGTGTGAAAAAGTCCAGACAATTTATGCTTTTCATTATTGGTTTCAATTGGGGTTATCATTTAGTGGTGTGGCCCGTCATAAAAATGTCTAGTCCCTTCGCATATGTTGTGTGCAGTCCTGGTTGTGTGTGTAAAATTGGTATTTGAATGTGGTATATATACGTTGTAAATGACCAATGATAATCATTGTAATTTGAGATCAGTCAGTGCGATGCTAAACACATTTTATTTTCGACGAGTTTCTTCTTTCTGGCAACACTTTTATGTCTTTTATCTCTGGCATACAATGACCGATTTTGACCAGGGTCACCCTCATTAATGTTACTTGACCCATGACCCCTCAAAGGTCACGTATCGGTCACAGGGTCTAAACTTGATTTTCAACTCATATACGTTACATGATATTGTCATGACATTTGGGGACATGAAACGTCTTGACATTGTCCACAAAGGTTATACATGTATGGGGTCACAGACGTCAAATTTCCAATTATGTCTTATTTCAATGTTTAAGGTGCCAAATTGTTCATCTTTGACCAGCGATCAAAAGTGTCAATAGTGACCCCATTGTCTGACCTTTCCGTAGGGACCAAAGGTCAAAAGGAAGGTCCAATTTTCAACTTTGTCCGATTTTAGAGGTTGAGGTGTCACCGTGTCAAATTGTTCATCTTTGACCAGCGATCAAAAGTGTCAATAGTGACCCCATTGTCTGAACTTTCCGTAGGGACCACAGGTCAAAAGGAAGATCCAATTTTCAACTTTGTCCGATTTCAGAGGTTGAGGTGACACCGTGTCAAATTGTTCATCTTTGACCAGAGATCAAGTGTCAATAGTGATCCCATCGTCTGAACTTTCCGTAGGGACCAAAGGTCAAAAGGAAGGTCATATTTTCAACGTTGTCCGATTTCAGAGGTTGAGGTGTCACCGTGTCAAATTGTTCATCTTGGACCAGTGGTCAAAAGTGTCAATATTGACCCAATCGTCTGATCTTTCTGTAAGTCACAAGTCAAAAGGAAGGTCAAATTGTCAAATTGACCTTCTAAGAAAAAGGCAATCGGCAGGGACCGTGTCACTTTTAGTGACACTGTCATGACCAGTTGTATCTGACCAGTAATTCTGAAGGCAAATTTCATATCCAAGACTTAGATTGACAAATTACCTCGTAGTGGTTGACGTATGAGTTTCCGATCATTTGGTCATTTCCTTTTACAGCTCGAAACTCAAGTGGATAATACTGGGGATGCTTGGGCTGGTTGCCACAAGCTTCCATGTCCTCTGCAGAGTAGAACATCTGGAATCAGAATCATACAAAAATGTATTGTTTTTTCACTTAAGATAACTTACATAAATTCCTCTGTTTTAAACTTAATTTTCATTTGACACAGGACGCAAGAAATGCTCAAAAATGAAATAAGTATTCTATATATACTTATGATGTCTTCTAAGTGTAAATGTAAAGCACTATGCTGTAATCTGGCGGAGCGTTATATAAACCGAAAAGCATTCCTTTAAATTCAAACATACCGTCTTGGGTTGCAGTAAGAAACTTAGAGCTTTCTTCTGACCCTACAAATATGTATAATATTACAATCAGTTTCAGCAAATTAGTTTCAAACAAAACGTATAATATTTTCATAAAACTACCTTACCTTTGACAAAAATGTAAGAATGTCCTGGTGCGTTCGGTAATTCATTGTTAACAAGATTTGTCGATGACATTTCCTCCGCAAACAATAATCAAATAACCTCTCCAGAAATGAATTGTGAAAGAATAGCTTTCTTGCAACTTCTGAGTACACCTATGAGTCAAACAAAACGAGGTTGGAAACACGTGATGTTGTCAAATTATTGACGCAATACCTCTGGAGAATAAATTTTGACACCCGTCCGAACCTTGACTTTTAATATTTATATTTCGAGTGCACTGAAAATTTTCAAAAATAATTCCAAAAAATTTAATTTCAAGGAAGAAGGTTTAATCATGTGATAATAATCATATAACAATTTACATCATTTTGAAGGGACTTTTATAATTAAAAACACTTCCAAGATTTGGAAGTAAATGGAAATTTTGTTTTATAGCTGCATCAACTGAGTTGTTCATTATCAAACTGTAGACCAGCACAGAAGTTTCCCATACCATTCGTGACGCGCGGCAAGATTCGATCCAATTCTTGAAAACAACATCTTTTCCTATAGCCTGATACCAAAACTGATTGTTTAGACGGGAGCTTTATCCACACTGCTGTTCTTCCGGGGACAGTCCGACAACACGCTAGTCCAACGGCTCGTTAGTCCGACAGCTCGCTAGTCCGAATTGTAATTTAGGCTCGCCAGTCCGAATTATAAAAAAGGCTCGAATTTCAAGAAACAGCTCGCTAGTACGAATTTTGAAAACAGCTCGCAAGTCCGATTTTAAGAAAGGGCTCCCTAGTCCTAATTTCAACATAGCGCGCTAGACCGAACTTTAAAAACAGCTCGCTAGTCCTAGTAGAAAAAAAATTGGGCATATTTCTATTACAGTTTTTTATCACTCGGACTAGCGAACTGTTTTCAAAATTCGCACTAGCGAGCCTATTTCAAAATTCGGACTAGCGAGCCTATTTTGAAAAACCTCTATAAAGCGGGCAAATAATTACTGCATGAAAAATTGTGTGAAATTCTTCATCTAACTTGTCATGATTATGTACAGCCAATTAACTTAAGATAAATTTATACTCATTAAACGTTGCGTTTTAAAAACGCGCGGAGCATGTGAACATTGGGTTTTCGAGCTAAAACCAAACGAAATGTACAGCTGCTACGCGTGTGCTCCAAAACGCAATGCATCAAGAGTATCAAATTCAGCTTTACGTTACCTGAGGACCTGTTTGGATGTGATCACCGGCCAAGACTACACACGTATTTGGTGTTGCCAGAATGAGTGGAATGATTGCTTCTGTTTCCAGTATTTGAGCTGCTTCATCGATAAGAATGTGTGTAAAATATCCCCTCAATCTATGCATTGAGGATATATCTGAAGCAGTCATGGTGGTTGTGACAACAATTCGGCAACCCCGTACATCCGATTCACCAACAGGTCTTATGTTGCCCTGTATATCACAGAGCAAATACCTCCGTACTTTTTCAGGAAATGTGTTGATGTATCGTATTGTTGGTGATACTCTGATCATTTTCATATTGATGGGACCAGGCCATGATTGAACAAAGTCATCCAGATACTCAATGATATACAGGTCAGCAGCACTGTTGGAAAAGGAATTACATATTGCAAAATTAATATAATGATCATATTTAATCTATTCTTAAAAACTGCACAATTAGCTGCATCATTTTTCCATTGTATCAATGAAACATTTTAAAGTATCAATCACGCTTATTTACACACCTTATTCACACACCTTGAATCACGCTTTTGGCAAAAGCTGCAAAAGGTACTTTGTGTCGGCACAACATTTATCTTTATTGCAAGAAATGTGTCAAAGGTTACGTACGATTCAGTGAACATTAATGCAGTTTAAATTATAAGTAGTGATTTGCCAATTAATCATATCATTGTATATTTTGGAAATTTCTTCTTCTTCTTCTCCTTCTCCTCTTCCTTCTTCTTTTTCTTCATTACTGTCAACTTTGCAAATCGGTTTATTCATAACGTATGACATACTTCGAATGAAAGTTCTTACGTGCTGGTAGAGAAATATACTGAGATGGTTACAACTGACTTTAAGCACTAAGTGAAAATTCACATACCTTGAATTTTTGACGTGTAACACATGTCCTCATCAGAAGAAATCCTGTGATGTTGGGAGGATTCTTGACCTCCTATGACCTTGGTGGCGCTAGTCAGAAGAGACCATTATATAAGTAGGGCAATTCCAATCCTTGGTCACGGTTCATTGAAGGTTTCTTCTTTTTGATGTAAATAGCCTGTGGCAGAACATTTTTCCACCACCGGCGATACTATTGATTGGGATAATACTAATGTTTTGGACAGAGAAGATCGAGAGTGCGGGATTTACATCAAAAAGAAGCATAGATTTTCGAAAGAAGAAACCTTCATTAAATCGTGACCAAGGATTGGAATCACCATCCTTTGATTTCTTCTGACTAGCTTGACTAAGGTCATAGGAGGTCAAGAATCCTCACATCACAGGATTTCTTCTGATGAGGACATGGGTTACATGTCGAAAATTCAAGGTACATGTATGTGAATTTTCACTTAGTGCTATAAGAAAGTTTTAACAATCTCAGTATGTAAGACATACCTATGATTGTGGGTGCAAATGAGAATCCGTGAATCCGTGTCTTGTAAAGCCTTCATCATACCATTAGCCAACGTGTGTGTTTTCCCTGTGCCAAACGGTCCATACAGAAGCAGCAATGGTGTCCTACAGTCTGGTCCACCTTTCTCTGTAATGAAACGAACTGCTCCTTCTTGCCAACGATTCAAAGACTCATTCTGACCACTGTCTTGAGGACATCTAAATTGATAAAATGTGATGTGCGTTTTGTTGAAGCTTAAAAACCACAAACAATTTATTGTACAGGAGAAAATCGTTAAAACTGATGCCGTACCGGATCGGAAAGAACATATACTAGTATGTGGTAGTTCTTATTTTGTTTTTTTACTTTACTTATGTTTTGTTCTGTATAAAGAAAGCGAGAAAGACAAAAAATATACCTATTGATTGAAGTTTCCAATCATTTTGTCATCAGGTCAATCTTTAAGATCAATTTCCAAATGTTTGTTTCAGAAGTTTCCAATCATTTTGTCATCAGGTCAATCTTTAAGATCAATTTCCAAAATATTTGTTTTAGGAAGTATCCCGACTCACTTCTTTATGTAAATTTCCCCTATTGGATATTCATTATCCACAAATTGGTTAAAAAATTTGTTAAATTATTTACGTACATTAGAGCTGGATGTTCATTTCTTGCCGGGAAAAGAAGCCCCATACGCTGACCAGTAGTGATGAATTCATGAACAGCCCAATGCATGGTCGAGAAATACAGTCGGTTGAGTCGAAACTGAATTTGTACCTGCACAGTATTCTTAGGCGACAATGCTAATGTTTGAATGCATCTTCCAGATAAATATACATAAATTGCGTCTCTGGTTCGACCATCCGCGCCATCAGTTACAATCTGTGCTTCA
Organism: Ophiothrix spiculata; assembly: GCA_000969725.1. Lineage (NCBI taxonomy): Eukaryota > Metazoa > Echinodermata > Ophiuroidea > Amphilepidida > Ophiotrichidae > Ophiothrix > Ophiothrix spiculata. The sequence goes on from JXSR01S017099.1 coordinate 31,637, forward strand.
TAGACCTCCGCTGACCAGGGGTTAAATTTCACGAGGATGTTCTCCACGCTTGATAGAGCAATTTGACTAGCATCAGTATCACCCAGAGTTGATTGAGATATGTCGATGACACCGAAGAGTTTGCCATCTTGTGCGTATAGTTGTGATGGCGGAATGCTGATCGTACTCTCAACAGCCATTGTTGTTTCCATGCTGAATCTTTGAATACATTGAGGGGAAAATGTAGAAAAGCAAATTATTAACAATCTGGTGTCATTACCTGTATCTATTACAGGTACGGCATAAAAATCGTCAATTGTTAAAGATGAGGGTTTACACTCGGAGTGCGGAGATCTGGATATGGGAGACACAGACTGATGTTATATCTGCACTCTGTGAAGGTATCACCGCCTTGAGGCAGCTTTAATTACCGTGATTTATAAAGGCGTTAAAATATTGCAAAGAAAAACAACTTTTTAGCCATTGTTTACTTATGGTGATTTACTATATATTTGTGTCGACCCTGTAACTTAACAATTCAATACACAACAGTACAGTTAGAGTGGATTTTGTTCAAAAATATATTTGAGTAAAATAGCCTTAAATGAAGAAATATGACTATCGAATAGCATTTACAAGTGTATTTTGACAACAAAAGTTTATCTACTAAAAATACAATGAACAAACTTCCTTTCGATCAATACCATTACACATGGAATTAAATTCGGATCCCGAATATAATTCAATAGCTATAACCAAATGATAACAGAAAAAGTAAGCGTTTCTAGGCCAAACCGTTTGGAGGGTATTGATATCTACCAAAAATAAATTAAATAAGCCAAAAAAATAAAAAGTCATGGGTGATAGGGGCGCTTCATTTCTTATATCTTGTACTATTGCTTTAAAGATGAAATTCATAATCCCAATGTGATAGACCCCACCTCTTTCCTGTCTATTTAGGAAAATGAACATAAACAAAACGTGATAAATAGAAAATGACAATTTTACTCAATCTTCTTACGAATACGAACAAACTTGTAAGAAATGTTTGGGATTTGATCTAATATCAGTCAACATGTCATGAGCTATTAAACATGCATATTGGTCTTTGGTTTAGGTTTAAGGTTAACTTAATTTTAAACTTACTGTGAAAGTTTATGTTGCTGTGTTCGTTCTTCCTCCGTCAGTAAATGATGCATCATTTGCTCGTAATTTGTGTCTGTAAGAAGCATGCCTTCTTCCAAATCCACGTTGAAATCGGATGTCCTGTACCTCTCAGCCGCCATTATATTGTCATGTGATACCTGACTTTCAAATGGAATTACTTTAGTATTGGTCGAATCCCAAGCTTCTTTAGTTTCTTTGCATATTTCTGTGTTCGCGGACTCTTGTTGTTTCAACCCTACGTGAATAATGAACTCGCGCTTTACCACTGGTCTAACCATCGGACCAAAGTCGAATATGACCCATTGCTTGAAACGCCCGAGCATTTTGGACTTAAATGTAACTCCGATTTTGTACTCTGATGATCCGTTTGGTTTTCGTCTGTAGAGTTCACTTCCTGGGCAAACTTGAGGCTCGGGTAAATTGGCGGGACTTGATAAATGAAAGTGAAGGCGGTACACATCGTGGAGCAAGCCCACTCGCAAAAGTGGTTTCTATCGAAGTTAAGAAATGATAATAATAATATTATTTCCTGATAAATAATTAATGGCAACATAAAACGCCAAACCACAAACATCACAACGAGCGCTTGGAATAAATCATAACGTATGACTTGTCCAGTGCATACATGCAGTAATTTCTCAATTAACCGATTTCCCTTCGCTATAATATGCTACTCTAAATAACCTCTGTCCTACTCAAATGACATTTGACAAACCTAGATCAAATAGTATTTAATAATTATCGTAGCTAACCTCTGACACATCGTTCCAGACATTTTCCAGCTTCATTACTTCGATGTAATTTTGATACGAGAAAAACGAATGTTCCAAGAAACTATCGTTGAACCTGGGACCCGCTAGTCCAGGTCTTAATGATGGCAGTATAACTGAATATTTAACGGTGTGTAAAACCAATTGTAAAGACTAACCAACGGTCACATCCACATAGGTAGAATTCATAAAATTATGTAGATAACACCAAAGTAAATTATTGATTGAATGATTGTGATGGCTCACCCCGAAAAGGGGGACTTTGTAGATGATATCAATTTTGATTTTTCATTTCATCTGTTGCAGCATTTTCTAAGCTTTAAAATGACACCTTACTTGTTGAAATTGATCAAGGCGATCAAATTTTATAACAGAAAATCTGCTTGGAATTCTTATTATTTTCTTTATTTTTTGCTGCCTATTTTCACCTGTATCTTGAAAAGTGTTCTGTCGCAAAGTCCCCCTTTTCGGGGTGAGTCACACTCTTAGAAAGAAAGTATCAAATATGAGACAAAAAGGATCAATTTTGATCCTTTTTAGGTATCAAATATGAGCTTATCCTTTAAGGATCAAAGTGATCCCAAAAAAAGGATCAAAAATTTTGATCCGAAAAAGGATCAAATATTTCTTATAAAAAAGACCTGCAAAAAACATCACACTGAAGTGACGCTAGCAGGGTTTGAACCCACGCCGCACTCATACCTGCTGGTAATTACGAGACCTACACTCTAACCACTCGACCACGCCGGACTGTGTGATGATATCAACGTATTTATATATGTTACACCATTGTATACATTCCCCGCTGTGTAGTGGATATTGGGTTGTACTCAAATATGAAACAAAAGATACGTTGGATCCAAACGCGGTATCAAATATGAGCTCATCCTTTCCGTATCAAAGTAAACCAGAAATACGGATCAAAACTTTGATATTGTAATCAAAAAGGATAAAAATAAAATGATCCTAAAAAAGGATCAAAAATGATCCTTGTGAATTTGATCCATTTGTATATATTGATCCTCCTTAAAGGATCAAAAGTGATCCTTAAAGGATCAAAATAAAATGATCCCGAAAACTACTCGTATATTTGATCCCGGCCTTCTAAGAGTGCATCACTATTATGGATAGGTTTACATCTCTTCCTCACACAATTCCCCTTTTCATGTCATTGAAATTGATCATTTTTAAGGATGATCAGCTTTGTCGCGGCATTTTAAACATTATTCAACCCTCTGAAAACCATCTGCCTCCGTCGCTTAATCAGTAGCGCTGTTGTATTTACGTCCACGAGATTGATAATTGATGTGGGTCAGAGACCAAGTGTAATGAATTGCAGCGTCCGTGTGACTGAATTGTTTTAACTACTATTAAATTGTGTAGAACGTACTTGTACATGTGCGATCAATAAATCATCGATTGCGGATTATTCCCTGTAGTTCAATTAGACCCGGTGTAATGAAATACAGCGTCCGTGTGACTGAAATGTCCTTGCTACCATTAAATTGTGTATAACGTACTTGTACATTTTCAATCAATAAATCATCGATTGCGACTCCTGGTTATGGGGGACACTCAGTCTCATTACACCGGAAAGGCTGTAATGATTGTTGAAGTTTTTTTCATTTATATCCAAATATCTACACATTTAAAAATTAATAACAAAAATAAAATTAAAATTAAATTAATCAACTTGAATATAAAAACCTATTCAGCCACTGCAAAGTTCAATACCATACTTAAAGCCTGAGACGCATTTTTTTAAAGGAGCCACAGTTTTTAACTACGTGTCATCTCCTATATTCATCCTCCTTGATTGTAGGTTTCTTTGGTCAATCGTGATTCGGCATCTACACGGTTGTCAAAATATGCAAAAAAAGGGCGTGGGCCAGACATGCCAGATAGATTCTAGATGGCAGAAGACACATAAAATTTAGTACTTGTCTGTACACTCGGTTTGACATTTTCGACATGACGTGTTCTCTGATCTTGTAACACTAAATTTATATTAAAACTATTGAAATTACCTCCTCGGAGCATTCGACGGTAAAATTCCATGTCAAAGTGTACTCTCCGTTTTGTTTCTGGATGATATACTGTGTAAGTTGATCCTGATCGCACTTTATGTTGACTCCGTTTGGAACAGCTTCAGATATCTGGAAACAAAACCCCCACATGTCTAGTCATTTGGTCTTTTATCTTTTAAAAAAGTGAATGCAAATACCAAGGTATGGAATACTATCCAATCGAACTCCCTATGAGGGTTTTTACTCAAAATGCTACACGGGTATTTTGCAGGTTTGAGGGGGGGGGGGTCGCATTTTTTTGAAGTGGATCAGTTGCAAACAAACACTGTGCTATACGATTTGTTGGGGACTGCTTCCTTCGCTTTGCACAAATGAGCCTTGGGCGTCCCGGGTTCGATTCCCGTTACCGGCACTGTATGTGTATTTGGTTTCCCGTCTACATTCGCTTCCGCAGGTTTTTTCTCCCGGTGCTCAGGTCTTCCTCCTGCACTTCAAAACTGTCACCAAATTTGCCCATCATAGTCTGCCCCAACCCAGAATATGGGAAGCTGCATAAAGGGTAAATATTACAATTTAACAACCGATAGGATGTGCGCTTGAAAAGCTGCAAAACACCTAAATGAAGTGAAATGATTATGACGACCTACCTGCAGCGAATCATGAGCGGTTTGATGTAAATGGAAAATTGCTATACAAAAACCAGTTACATGTATTATTTTGTTCCTTGGGTTTTGTTGGAATATAATGAAACTTTGCTTACCACGTCCATTTCAAAGTCTGCAGCTCCATACTCAGCTTGCAGTTGATTCATGAAAGAGAACATGTGGTGCTGTCTGGCTTTCATGATTTTCATCAGCCGATATTGATGTCTTTCCTTCCACTCCTCAAGTTCTTCGGTACTGTGTGCTCTGGTACATGGATTATCAGCTGGTATTAAGTTGGAAAACGGGCAGTGTATTCCGATGTTGTTGACGCTGGTGATAATAAAATAACGCTTATTTGTCACCGAAATTAATAGAAAAAAAAATCACCGATGTTAACAAGATAAGCTGATAAAAATAATGTTAAAGGACCAATGATATTTCCCTGCGGAACATCTTATATAATTACAATAATCTGTTGAAATTGTTCATAAAAGTCGAAGTACGCGCGTTGATTTATCGTTGTTTTCAAGAAAATAACCCACAATAATTATTAGTTTATTTGTTTTTTTTTTCATATTGCTACGTACCTTGTGCATAATTCGTACTTTCCACTTGCAACATTTCCCGGTGGTTCTCGGTATCTCCAGGGTCTCTCCTTGTCAGAATTGATATTACGTTTATGCTCAGGTGTATCGGTATGGTGTTCGACCTGCCACCCTTGCGAGAAGGTCTGATCACAATAACTGCATACAAACTTCTGGACAGGAACCCTCTGTGTCGAGTGATCACTAAGTGGATCGACTATCTGATCGTAGGAAATGTGTCCAAGATTCCAGACTTTCACTTCGATTGGATTATGCGCATATCTACAGATTACCCCGGTCTTGCAATAGTCACCTTGCCAGCATGTTCCTGCTTTTGCATAGCTCGAAAGAGATTCTGGGCGTGGTCTCACCATAATAGGCATCTTTGGAGGTGCAGTATACACCATCACCCTACTGGAATCCCATGGATGGCGGTCTGAACCGGTGCATAGGTTACTCTTTGCATGTTCTATCTCAACCTGCGGTGGCTTGCCGTTGAAGCAAATTCCACAAATAAATGTAAAGTCGCCACTAAGAGTAGATTTCAACTTCTTGACCTTATCAGTTAATTGTGTTTGCTGACAAGATACGGCAGTTTTTTGATGTTTAGACTGAGGAGCATCTTGACGCTTCGGTTGGTGAGGATTCCAGCTATGCGCAATGTCAAACGTACGGTCTTCAGCTGCAGTAGGATTCACAGTTTGTAGTAAAGCACCATTGTTACCATCAAGATGGCAAGAATTCCAGCTACGTTGATTGTTAGACCCGATATCTACTACAGAGGATTTAGCAGTTTGTGGGAGACCAGATACCTTCTGATATTTTGGTTGGTGAGGATTCCAGCTATTTTGATTTTCAAATGTAGCTTCTGGTATAACAGCTGCTTTGTGTTCATTGTCAGAGGTTGGTAACTCACTATTTACATTTGTTGTGCATCTTTGTTGCAAATTTTGTTTTTTCTTCTTCTTTCGTTTTGAAGATGTAGCATGATGAGTATTATTTTGGTGAGAATTCCAGCTATACTGATTGTCAAACGTGTTATCTTCAGCATAAAGATTCGCAGTTTGTGGCAGAACATCAGCTTCTTTGTCTACTTTATGAGTGGTTGGTAGCTCACTTTCTTCATTCGTTGTGTTTCTTTTTTGCGAATGTTGTTTCTTTTTATTCTTGCGTTTTGAAGATGCGCTATAATCATGATAATCGGTATTAGGCTGGTGAGAATTCCAGCTTTGTTGATTGTCAAACGGATGATCTGCAACTGAAGGATGCGCAGTATGTGGCAAAACATCATCTGGTTTGTGTTGATTATTAGCGGTTGGTAGCTCACTGTTTTCATTTGCTGTGTTTCTTTGTTGCAAATTTTGTTTCTTTTTATTCTTTCGTTTTGAAGATGAAGCATGGTCGGCATTGGTAGTGAGTGGTGTGCCTTTTGGGTCCAAATTTTGTTTATTCTTTTTTCGTTTTGAAGATGCAGTAGCAGTTTGAACAGAACTTGATGACGATGGAGCTGATGGAAAAATAAGAAATAACAAAATGTCAAGTGATGATGTAAAACATAATTCAAATGCATTTCTGGATGCGTATTAATGATTGCTAATAGATTCAACAACTCACTGTATCTCCTTATACAGGAGCGAACCGTTGTTGATTTGTGATGATGAATCCACAGTTGATATTCAAATAAGCGCGTCACGCACGGCACAGCGTACACGGGGGTGCGTTTACGCAGTGCACATAAATCGCGCGTCGGGAACTTGAGTACGTGCGAGGACTGGCGCTTGGGAGCAGTTGAAAACTTCAAAGCAACAATCATTTAAAAACTTTTTTTGCTTCAGATTTTTTAAAGTATTTTTTATTGAGATGAATCTCTGTTAAATTGAAAATATTTAGAATTTAATTATATGTTTTTCAGAAAGATCTTCGTTGTTGATTAGCGATGAACAACTACTCTGTAGCATGTTTGAATACCTAAATATCTAATGGAGATCTTATTTTAAATACCTAAATCAGAGATTCTAAGTTATGTGATTTGCTCTTTCTAACTTTGAATTTAGAAGAAAGAAACCGTAACACAGACGACTCGTGTGGTCTATTGGAACAGTGCAGGATTTAAGAAACAATAGATTCGTAACCTACCACAGCCAACGAGAGATGTTTTAATCGACCAAGACATTTAAAATCTCGATCCCTTCCCTTTGACACCTGGCGCATTCAGAACCTTACCTTTTTGCTCAGCATGTTGCTGTATTGTAGAAGTGTAATGTTGATTATCAGCTACATCAACTCTGTTGAATTCTTCTGCTAATTGATCTGAAGAACAAATGACATTGAATTTATCAAGCCCGTAGCCAGGGGGCGTGCGGTGGGGGCGTCGCACCCCCCCCCCCCAAATTTGACAATGTACAAAAAAGGTCCACAAAAATTCTCTAAATGACCACCAAAAAAACACCTAAAGCACCAAAACAAGTAAATGTAGGCCGTTTTTTAATAAAATACTACACAAAATGCTAGGAAAACTGCTAAAAAACTACTAAAATTAGTTTAGGGTCGACCAAAATGAAAAATTTTCCTCCAAAAGGTCCACTTTTTGAAAATCCGCACCCCCCTTGAAAAAATCCTGGCTACGGGCCTGGAATTTATGTTATTTAGAAATGACTTTAATTGATGAATGAGATTAATATATATATATATACACAAGAAAAAATAAGCGAGTAAAATTCTGGGAATAAATTGACTCACACTCACTTACTTTTTAATCATACTATTATGTACAAATAAACATTAAACAATAACACTTGTCAGTACATGTTGTTGGGGTAGTAAGTGCAACATACATGATTGATCACCCTGTATACCAAAAATGCAGCAAAATGGTCATAGAAACGTGAGTGTTTCTTGTGTCTCAAGCATTGTTTTACCTATATGCTCATACATTAATTTAAGGAAATCACCAAATATTCTGTGCATGCATAAAATCCTTTTTAAATATATAATTGTAACCATCCTGTATATTTCATCGTATGGACATTTAGTGAAGAGTTCCATTTTTTGTTGTTGAGAGCCCTATGTTTTATCATTATAAATCTATACCTGTTTTAAGTTAGATGGTAGCTGTTTAGAATAAAAGAGGTTTATGGAGAGAGTAACATCAACACACATTTCTTCTGGTTACACCCTGTATAATTTTCACACACCCTGTATGTCTTTCAAAATATGTATCGACTGAAAATGTACATATTTAATTTTAATATATTCAAATCTGTGATGATGTTCACATTTAGTGATACACTTTTTCTGACCAATTCATGACTTATGATCAAAACCTGAAATTCTGAGGCTTATTTTGGTCATAGTGATCAGTACTGCACATGCACCTTTAAAGTGTGCTGAGGCACGTGTAATCAAACAATCAATGATACACAGTACTTGCATGAAATGCATACCCCATGAAGGAGTCTATTCGTACAGGGGACCAACGGCTTGTACGTGAGCGAGTAGAGTAAAGTTTCTTGCCCAAGGAAACAAGGAGAACAAGGCTCGAACCCACAACTTCTGTATTACGAGACCCGTGCTCTAACCGCTCGGCCACGCTCCCCTCTGTAAAGGAGGCATATCGCATGATAAATCCATGTATTAATTTTATCACTTTTCTTAAAGTCTAAAACAAATTTTAGAAATACCAAGATGGTCGTTAATCCATAACACAGAGTCCCACAATTTGTGGTGAGGGTTCTCTTTCCCAAGAAGATGTGAAAGGGCCATTTAGATTTAGAAATAAAAACAACAACGATCATTCAGGAGTACAACATGTCAGAAAAAAAGACACCAGAACCTTAATATCATGCCTTGCTTCCAATGGGATTTTTTTTTGTATGGGTTGTGATGGGAGGGTTTAGGGATGAATCATGTCTGAAATGTAAAATTGGGATGAGGTCTGCTGATTGTGCTATGTTTCGTCCCTAAACCCTCTCATTAAAACCTGTACAAAAAATCCCATTGGAAGCAAGGCATGATGGGAATGTCCTAATGTCTTCTTTTACATGTCAGAACGTGTTCCTGTTTTATCCATAGTTAGAACTTACATTTGAGTGCTGCGCTTCTGTTCTTATCAAGACGTTTTTCTATGTTTAAAAGGCGTTTCACATGATTTCCCTATTCATTTGAAGAGAAAGACAAAAGTACAAAGCATTGTTAAAAATAATGGTTAAATATTGAAACATTTTCACTTTGCCCGATAAGCGGGATCGGATGGTGTCGGATTTTTGAAAGAAATTTTGTACCCATATCACTGGAAACATATCCATTTATATCATCTGTAATTATTTTGTTCTGATAAATATACAATTTAGTATAATAAAGCCAAAACAAGATCCAACCAGTTTGTGTCAAATTACACTAAAGATTTTTTTTTTATGGACAACCCCAATATTTCTATAAGATTTAATTGAATACCAGAATGCCAGACTGACCCAAGTCCTTTTTTTTTCTTCAAAAAATGAGTTCAACACATAAAACTTTCTTATAACTAGGGCTACCTTGTGTGTGTAAAGGACCTAAATGAATCCACTCCGCAAGTGCCCTCAAAAGTCCTTTATGTATTCAAAAGTTGTCAAAATCCATAGACTTGTGTCAGTGTTGCATACATATGTGATGTCTCACCCCGAAAAGGGGGACTTTGCGACAGAACACTTTTCAAGAAACAGGTGAAAATATACAGCAAAAAAATAAAGACAATAATACGAATTTCCAGCAGATTTTCTGTTGTAAAATTTGATCGCCTTGATCAATTTCAATAAGTAAGGTGTCATTTTAAAGCTTAGAAAATGATGAAATGATAAAATCAAAATTGATATCATCCGCAAAGTCCCCACATTCGGGGTGAGCCATCACATATGTTGTTTTATTGAATGTATCATAAGTAGTCAAAACCATGTTCTTGGACAAATTCAAGGAGTCCCTTTTGAAATTGGAAGATAATTGGTGTTAGGTGTAGTTTCTGTCTATATTGCTTAGAAATCGTTTGTCTCATTTCAAAATGGTGGTCGAAAAACCTATTTAAGGAAAAGTTCCGAAATTATGTGAAAATACTGCTTTCCGACCGATTTTTTCAATGAAATTCGGCTCAGACAAGCAGAACATAAGCACAGATGGATTTCTGCACAAAATATAAGATCCAGATGGATCGCACCTCCTTTTTAGGCAAAATTTAATACATAAAGCACATATGAATGCAAGAATGACCCAAGTTCACTGTCTAAAATGACCCTCTGAAAAGCATTGCAAGCACAAATACTATAGAAAATTCATGTTTCGTATGGCAATTGGATTCATTAAGCTACCCTGCATGCCAAATTGGCATAACTTAAACATCAGACGTATACTGTGAAGTTTGTTCGTTTTTCCTAAAAAACTATTTCAGTAGACTTGTGTCACTTTTGCATTCCGACATTCAATTGCTTGTTTATAATGTAATTCAGTCGACGAATAGGGGACTCACTAACCTTATTCGTCCGCCTTTTTCTCGAAGTGTTTGAATTGTTATAGCTCTCAGCAGTTCCTTTATTTCTTCTTGTCTTTCTCCGAGTATTCTCGGCATGCCAAGAACTCAAAAGCTCGTGAATAATTTGAATTAATATGCATACCCCTATGACTGAAAGTACTTCCGGTATGTCCTGAAATCAATAGAAAATGTATCTGATCAATAATATTTTGTGATAACCCTCTTCCACCGAAGCTATTTTATACTTCTCCTAGGGAGTGATTACCACCCCCCACCCCCCCACCCATGTGAACTTGAAATTGACACCCCAAAGTAATTTTTTTCTTACATTATAGTAGATGTATAGGTTAGGGTTTCTTCTTTCCACTGATATCAAAATCATGAGAATCGGCAGAGGCGTTACGTAATCATGACGACATAAAGAATTCGGGTCTGAAAATTTCGCTGAAAATCTGATTATGTCAACCAATTTTGAAAATTTTGCAATAAAAGTTCAACATATCGGTTTGTTTGCTAATAAACAATGGTAATGATAATTTGTAAATGTGCTCTTGAGATGGTTACCCCGCCCTACCCACTTACTTTAACGGCTTACCCTACTCCCATGTTAGCGGGTACCCCACGGATAAAGTTTTTTCATCAAAATGACCGCAGAGGATTTACTTCATATTGCGTTTTTGCAATTAGCGATAAACCAAACCTTAGGTGATTGTAACATTTACATCTTTATTATAGCCTAAGTGACGGTACTGATCCATCCTACATACCTACGCTACCTACCTACCTACCTACCTAATCTCTCTCTCCCCCTCTCCATCATTCCATCTATCTATCTATCTATATCTATCTATCTATCTACAGGGGGTCCCAGAAAGAATTAACTCCTACCTTTGGAGGGTCATAACTTTAAAAGATTGCAATGAAACCAGAAAAAATAACTTGAAATACAATGTACAGGTCATAGACTATTTTTCGTATAAAAATAAAGTGATATGGTTTATTGGTTTTGATGATATGCTCGATTGCATTAAAAGTGGTGCAAAAGGCCCCTGCATGTCCAAGTTTCAATATTGAACTGTCAAACAAATATTTCTTTCAAAACTCAATTTAAAGCTTGAATTTTATCTTCAAAATAAATAAATACGTAAAATTATAAGATGCGGAATGTTTTTTAATCATTTGTTAATCACATGTATTATATTAAATCACATTTAGGATCAATTGATGGGTACTAATAAGCGGCATTCAAATGTCACCGCTAAAATCATTTGTTACCAATCATTAAAGAGAATATGAAACTGTGTGTGAGGGGAGTGGTGCAATGGGGTTGTGTTTTATTTATTTATTTTTGTTTTAATTTTTTATGTTAAAAAATATTAAGTGAATCACCAGGCATGTTATTACACTTGGAGGGATAAATATAGTGCCTTTAATATGTAAATTGATTATAAACAGTGTTAATGCATGTAGTTTGACCATGGGCCGACTTTACTTGGCAGTATCAATTTGTTGTGCAGTTCAACACCACATCAAAGAGAAACTGTTCTCAAATTTGCTGAAATCCGGAGCACAGATAACATTTAGCAAGAGTTTCTAGGATAGGAAGATATATATTTGATACAGAGTGCATGTCAAGAAGAACGTCATGAAACATACACTCTTAGAAGGCCGGGATCAAATATACGAGTAGTTTTCCGGATCATTTTATTTTGATCCTTCAAGGATCACTTTTGATCCTTTAAGGATCAATATATACAAATGGATCAAATTCAACAGGATCATTTTTGATCCGGTTTTGGGATCATTTTATTTAGATCCTTTTTGATTACAATATCAAAGTTTTGATCCGTATTTCTGGATTACTTTGATACGGAAAGGATGAGCTCATATTTGATACCGCGTTTGGATCTAACGTGATCTTTTGTTTCATATTTGAGTACACCCCATATCCACTACATAGCCGGGAATGTATACAATGGTATAAATACGATGATTTCACCACACTTGACAGCTGCCTGTCCCGGCGTGGCCGAGTGGTTAGAGCGTTGGTCTCGTAATTACATGGTGTACATGCGGCGTGGGTTCAAACCCTGCTAGGGTCACTTCAGTGTGATGTTTTTAGGCAGATCTTTTTTATAAGAAATATTTGATCCTTTTTACGGATCAAGAATTGTGATCCTTATTTTTGGATCACTTTGATCCTTAAAGGGTAAGCTCATATTTGATACCTAAAAAGGATCAAAATTGATCCTTTTTGTCTCATATTTGATCCTTCCTTTCTAAGAGTGTATATATATGTTGAACACATGTTTGAGAATTTACCAGCTAGGGCCAAACAGGCCAAGATAGGAACAGGTACTAGGTATAACAGGGTTGCAATGTAGAACAGCTTGCTAACAAAATTTAATGTATAGTACTCTGCAAATACACTAGATAATACAAGAGACACACACTTTTAAATGGGCATGTTCAGAAAATGGGTGTGTTTTGCTGGTATCTGATCTTGCTATGTTATTGGATCCATTGCCTGGCATGGCAGTAAAGCATCATTATCATTCAGATCAAATTTGGTAGACATTTTCGTATTATTAGGAGGGATAAGTTTGGACAAACAGCGATTAAATCCCTTCAGAAAACCTGAGATTTGTTGTTCATGTCACAAATAACGAATTTGTCGACAATCTCTGCCATTTGATGTTAATATCTTTATCACACATTGCACTTCAATGAGCTTGGAAGTGCAATGTGTGATAAAGATAGTTGGAAAAGATTTGTGTCATGGATCTCGACGGAAGTCCAAGGATGATGATGATGATGTTAATAGAAATATCTGTCTGACAGTCAATACTGAAACTTGGACAGAGGCCTTTTGCACCACTTGTAACGTAATCGAGCATATCATCAAAACCGTTGACCCATATCACTTGATTTTATTCACAAAATAGTCTATGACCTGTACATTATATTTCAAGTTAAATTTTTTGATTTCATTACAATCTTTTAAAGTTATGACCATCCAAAGGTAGGAGTTAATTCTTTCTGGGACACCCTGTATCTCTCTAAGCCTAATCATAAATATTATAGATAGAGACAAATATATGCGTGTTTTAAAAATGAAGTACACTAAAAACAAATACATTCCTTAAAAATATCTTCGAAATGAATAGATAATCAAGAGGAATCTTACCAAATTAATTCTGTTCAAAATTGTAAACCAACTTGGGTCAAAGGTCGATAGAATAAAATTCAAATATTTGTCAAAAACACATTTTGATTGTTTCTATTATTTTCATTAAATCTAATTGAAAAATAAATTAAGCTGAAGAATATACACACCCGGCAAATATTTTGGTAATATGTCAGACATATTACCGTAGGGGAAGGTGAGGTGAGTTGGCCCTCGGGGTGAGTTGGCCCACCACGAGTTTCTGCTCACGTGACCTAGGGAGAATGATGTTACCGGTGATTTTTGGTCATGTATAATGCATCAAATTTACCATAAAACCCAGCTCATCTCTTTGTGTGCAGTTATCAGTAAAACGAGTTTTTGAGTTACCTAAGTAACTTGCTTTTTTAGCAAACGTAATTTTGTACTAGTGTGAAGATATTACTTCGCTGGTCCAAGTTATTATTATCGATTACGAGCTATGGTACATGTCCAACATGTCATGGGATCAAATCCACTTTATCCTTTGTTCTGTTGGTACACTACGAGGTTAAGTCAAAACTGGGACTACGGGGTGAGTTGGCCCCCTACCACATGGGGTAAGTTGGCCCTATGGCGAATTTGCCAAAGATGGTATGATAACCTAATCAGACTCTAGCACAATAATATTTACGTCGTTTTAACACGATTTTAATTCTAAACAAGTAACTAGATGCGTATAACAAGACGCAAGGAGTCTTAAATGAAACTGGTAGGCCTATATTGCATATATTGCATGCAGATAACACTGTAGGTCACAACGTATCTTTTTAAAAGATCGATATTGTATTAATTTATGATGGCATTTTATCTCAAAAGGACATTTTTGTATGCAGAACATTCCCGTGCTTCACTTAAAAAAACATAATGTATGAAATGTGTCACGGTAAAATGAGTACGACTCTTTTTTTGTAAATGGGGCCAACTCACCCCACTGGGTGGGCCAACTCACCCCGCATAGCGGGTGAGTTGGCCCTATTTTGACTTCTTTTTTATTTTTTTAATTATTTAAATACGATAAGCCGCAGAGTCTTAGTATTTACATAAAACATAGCTTGGGTACATATCTATCTTGTGTTAATAGGAAAATCTTATAGACCTTAACCTCTCCAATACAGGGACGTTCAAACAAAAGGGGGGCCAACTCACCCCACCCTCCCCTATGTTTCAATAAAGACATAAAGAAGTCGAAGCAAAACTAAGCAACTCACCATAGCTACTGAAGCTGGTATATAGAGAATAAGACGCCTTTAATACCTTAATACCTTCATGAGTCAGGAAGTATAATTACTAGTAGCGAATATCCATGTTTGTTCTTTTAGCTTCACCCTATTGAAACAAAATTGCTTTTCCATATTTTGTGTTGAGCAAAAACCGCATTTATATCATTTCCTGTTAACAGACTTTAATCATTGATTGCGCTGGTATATTACTTCACCTATAACAGTCACACAGTGTTGGCGAAATACACTCATGCAATACCAGCGTCTGCCAAACGTTAGTTGAACTTCGAACCTTAGGTACATTCACGGGGGTAATACTACATTTCCAATTGTTGTAGTTATCAAATCCTCCCTGATTATTTTACTTATTAGAGCAGTTGCCGTTTAGGTATCCGTGAACGTAAATTCTATTGTTACTGGTGAGTAATACGTAGATTATGACTCTTGTTTACGTTCACGTTTACCTATACCCAGATAGCAAAGTTAGTTGGCCCAAACTGGTCCAACTCTGGCATGTTCGTGTTTTCCTCTATTAATTGTACTTATTATTAGTAAATTCCCGATATTTATATCAGCTTTCTTTTGACACTTAAATTTCCCCATGTTAGTTCAGAGTTTAATCTACCAAGTGAGCCAATAAAAGGGCAATAGTTGAATGGGCACCATATTTAAAGAACAAGATAAATCAATTGGCCCCTGAGTGTTCTAAGGGGGGTCCGGTTGAGGTCATCCAAGGTCAAAGGTCATTTAGAGGTCAAATCTTGAAATTGTCCAAAAAGTTGACCTAAGGTCATCCCAGGTCATTTCGAGGTCACGGCTATAACTCCAGAACCCTTGACCTTACCTGGACCAAACCCGGACCATGAATAGCAATTGGGGCAATGGGTGTTATAGGGGTGGTCCGGTGGAGGTCATCCAGGGTCAAAGGTCATCTAGAGGTCAAATCTTGAAATTGTCCAAAAAGTTGACCTGAGGTCATACCAGGTCATTTTGAGGTCACGGCTATAACTCAAGAACCCTTGACACTACCTGAACCAAACCTGGACCATGAATAGCAGTTGGGACAGTGAGTGTTATAGGGGTGGTTCAGAAGAGGTCGTCTAAGGTCAAAGGTCAATTTGAGGTCATTTCATCAAATTGTCCAACAAGTCATAGACCGTAAGTTGACCTAAGGTCATCCAAGGTCATTTCAAGGTCATAGCCATAACTCAAGAAGCCTTGATCCTACCTAAGCTAAACTTGGATCATGGATAGCTATTGTCCCCTTGAGTGTTATAGGGATAGTCCGGTAGAGGTCATCCAAGGTGAAAGGTCAAATTGAGGTCATATTGTCCGATAAGTTGACCTAAGGTCATCCCGGGTCATTTGAAGTTCACAGCCGTAACGGCAGAACCCTTGATCCTATATCCTTAAATTGAACAAACGCATGAACGGTTGACATAAGGTCATCAAAGGTTCACTTTCAGGGTCATCCATAAGTTTGGAACTCTGGAGCTTTTGGATGGACCAAACTTGCACCTAGAATAGTATTTTAGTATTTCAAGGGGGTCCAGTCAGCTAGCGGGCCCCGCGCGTAGCGCGGGTACCCCGCTAGTTTGAATAATTAACTGAGTACAGTGGAACAGGCCTTATTTTTCCTAACATACTGGTCAGTGCTAAAATATAATCTACTCGCTTGTATTTCAATGAAACTCTATTTCTTGCATAATATTTTCAACATTACACTTAGAAGATGTAAATTATGTTTTAAAATTTAATTTTGAATATCATCATTTGCATATAATTATCACATTTGAAACAAAAACCAGGAAAATCTATAAATACCTATATTTTTGACAATCTTGATTTTATTTTGGAAATTTTGCATTCAGACAGTTTGTTACTACATGGTGAAAATTTCTGTTAGACGGATTTTGATTATTTTGTGTACACTCTTAAA
>JXSR01S017100.1:0-12069 GCA_000969725.1 Ophiothrix spiculata
CACTAGTCTTGGGTGCACATAATGCCAGCATTGGGGAGAGTCTGTATGATGTTGGATGCCATTCAATGGTCACAATTGACCCAAATGAAAACTCTTCAAAGAAGATGGCCTCAAGAAATGAAGACAAACGCCCAGAAATGTGTTTCAAGACAATGGAATATTCTATGGTAAGATGGCAAGCAGCTAAAGTGTTGCCCAAAATCATGTTTTTTTTGCTATTTTTCAAGCAAAAGTTGCATTTATTAGCAATGATGTGTGTCAAAGTATGCTAACACATGTTTTTACTTCTAATAAACAAACAAAAAGCATAGTGGAAGTGTATCCCGAAAGACAAAAAAGACAGAAAACATAATTTGTGTGTAATTTCAATAGAAAATCAGTTTTTGGTTGTACCCAGCAACCTATTACACAATGCCTCTTCATAACCTTTATAAAAAATGGTCTTGAATTGAGCGCAAGGCTTGAAGGAAAAAGTCAAGAAGTTTCAACCCGAAAAAATAACAACTGGCGAAGATATAACAAAAAATGTCGGAGGGTGAGTCTCCCACCCCCCGGCTCTTTTAGGGTTTTAAAATGCATACAATGTGCGAATCAGGATCTGACCAATTAGTCTGTAGTAAGATTGAGTTCCTCATGAATCTCAATTTGACTCACATAGTATTCATTATGATAAGCATACAGTTGCAAACCATGATGCATGCAGTTAGGCCTATACAGGGTGTCCCAATAAATATTGAGCATGGGAATAGAGCTGCATGGTTTTCTCATAAGTTCTTTAGACTAGCTTCTTAAAACTTTTATCATTTTAAAGACCATGCCTTTGTTCATCATTGTTGAAAATTTCAAGAAAATCCATCGATGCAAACCAGAGATATCGTTAATTTTGTCAGCATGTATCATTTTCCTTCTGCACAAGGAGAATCTCTATGGTGAAGCACTAAACAAAAATGTTGAAAGGAGCCACACATCTTTGACGCTTGATTAATTGATGATGAAATATGACACTTATGACGAAGAAGTGAAGTACGAACATTATGACAACATAGACATGATAGAGGAATGTTGTGTCGTTAGAAACATGAAAAGCAAGGAAGAAGGTGTATCATCCTTCTAGGAAAACAGATTGAAGGACATAAAGGGTCCAGAAAGGACTTAGATTGGACATGTGAAGAAAAGATACACGTTCATAACTAAAAGAGCTGTCAAAAAGATTTAAAACAATATTGGCTATACCAAAACGCAGAATATCATGTCATCCATTTATACTATTTATAAGCACATAAAATGTTTCATAATGTTGGGAAGCAATGTGGGCAACCAACTTTATTCAATGATATTTTGTAAAAAGACCTCTTAGGGTTTGTGCAAGTTTCTAGTTTTATCTAATTCTAATAATGAATATAGAGTCGTTCCGTGTGATGTGAATTAAGACAACTTTCTGTTTAATTTGTTTTTGGTGAATTGTTTGAAGAATTTAAGTAAGGTACGTGGTGACTGTTTTTGACATTAATTACTCAACCGTCAAAGGTTTGTATGAAGCCTTTCGAAGTTCTTTGATAACATAATTTCTTAATACAGAATTTCCCATTGTACAGAAGGAAAATGATACAAGCTGACAAAATCAATCATATCTCTGGTTTGCATCGATGGATTAGTTTGAAATTTTCAACAATGATAGACACAGGCATGTACTTTAAAGTGATATGTGTTTTAAGAAGATAGTCAGACAAACTTCTGAGAAAACCAGCTCTATTCCCATGCACAATATTTATTGGGACACCCTGTACAACAAGTTTATCATCAAAGTTCAAGACTTTAAGTATGGTACCATACTTTAAGTTTTAGTTTGATTTTTTTTTGCATGCAGTCATTTCCACATTCAGCTTGTTTTCATCTTGCACATTTTAATTTTTGCAACAACGGTATTTACCGGTACATACCATTTTGTATACATTTGTTTTTATTTTTCACCATACAAATTGAGGAGGAAAAGAGTGAACATTTAAGTAAAGCACAAAAATACCACTTAACAGTATAAATGAGAAAAATGTGTCACATTCTAATTTTGATTTGATCCTGGCAATAATTACAACACAGTAGCCCTACTGTAGCCTACTGATTTATAAAGCCCGGAACCTGAAAGCAAATCATTTGAATCAAATGAATAGGGCTACATGGAAAAGAAGTGATCTCAATTCTTTTCAGGCTTATCAATTCTAACGCTGTTGATTTCTGTTTAATTTGCTTAAACGTTGAAAAGATTTCACTAGGACAAGTTAAATGTTTTTAACTATTAGCCTCTATGATCTACTCAAATTAACCATGATCGTGGTGTAATAGAATACAGTATCACCATATAGAATAAATTTTAAAATCAGGGCTGCTTTAAGATCTTTGAAAATTGAGACTTTTATTGCATTTAAAAAGGTTGATCGCATCATGGAATCAATAAAGTCGTATTAATGTAAACTATTTGTAGTTTCTTTTACTTAAAACTTGAATAATTCCACATTTTTTTCATGTTTGGTCCCATTTGAATGACAATAAAAATATTGTCAGCGATTTACGTATTCTCATGATAACATTCATGTTGTTGCAATTTTGGTTGCGTTTTGATATCCATCGATTGGAACTGCTCAAGACGCCTTTCTACACATGGACTGTGCGTTTGCATTGAGTCTGCAACTGTTTCCTTAACCAGTAAGGCATGCAATCTCACAATAGTCTACATCGAATGGGATGGGTATGTGTGTGTCCTTTAATTGGAGTATAACTTAATATGTGCATAGAGTTTTGCAGGGATGGAAGTGAATTGGATATCATTTTTGGATAGGATCATGTTCAAGCCCTCTGCATATACATGTGTATTACAACTACTAGTTGTAAATCAAGTCTTTTGAATGTGTATTTTAAAACCATGTTACCATTTATTTTTATTTCTCTTGCCATTTATGCCTTTATTTAGATGACATTTGAAGATAATTCTTTCTCTGCTGTTTTTGATAGAGGAACATGTGATGCTTTGATGCGTGCAACATCAGATACAAGTAACCATGGTAACACAGAGAACATTCCATCAGGTTTATTTCAAGAAATTCAGAGGGTTCTGAAGCTGGGAGGACGTTATATCTGTTTATCATTTGCACAAAAGCATGTCACAGAATCTTTGCTGAAATATTTTTCTGATGAGTAAGTATTGGCAGTAATACCGTATTGTTTCTATTAATCGCCCATTCTCTATAAAACGCCCACCCCAAAAAATGTCAAAGAGAAGTGTTAAAAACATTCAATTTTGTAGCATTTTCGTGTATCATTAAGCTTTAACCAACAATCGCTAGTAACAGGAAATGGTACCAATGAGGTCGCGATCCTGGAAATGATGAAAAATTGTCGGTACTTCCGGGTTATCTGGGGCCATATAACAATATGTTGCCGTAATTGTTAAGCTATCTTAGCGATTCTGTGCAAATTTTGAAGTTGAAAATTGGTCTCTAATAATCGCCCACCCCTCATGAAATGTTGCCGCCGATTATTATTAGTGGGCGATTATTAGGAACAATACGGTAATTATGATATTTTCATAGCAATTTGAGATGTGTTTCCACGACTGGTTCACTTTCGAAAGGTACTCACTTTCAAAAGTGAACTCGCAGTTGAGTGACCATCGAAACGCACTCGTAGGTATTCACTTTCGAAAGGAACGACCCTCAACTGCGAGTTTTCAACCACAAGAAATCTTACAGTTGACTTGCAGTTAACGACTCACCTTCGAAAGGAAGATCCCGTTAATAACTTGCAGTTGAGTGCGACCTTGAAACAACTTGAACGCCATACAAAAACCTACAAACCAAGCACTATCTTACTTTAATAGTGTATTGCAACGGAACTTATTGGATGATTTTGGACCGTTTTCCACTATATTTATTTAATTGAACAACATGACATCAGTATTATATCGTACATATTCTTTGGTGTGCAATGATCATTGCAGCTATTAATTTAGAATGATAACAGATATAAATGGACAAGACCACTACATTTACTGCTTTTCAGAAGAGAAATATGTTCATTATATGCACAATATTTTATATGTTTCATTATACATAAAGAGATTTGACCCATGCTCTCGATCTCTTATCTTAATTTCTATTTTCTTCAACCAAGGATATAGAACATGGTCTTGTTGCTATTAAAGTTAAAACCGTATAACACACTTCTGGTATAAACTGCGTATATACATTCAACTTCAAAAGCGAGTTCCTTTCGAAGTTGAAAGTCGTCATGGAGACAGTCGCTTACAGTTAATCGGATTAGTATTCCCTTCGAAAATGAGTACCTTTCGAAATTGAACCCGTTGTGGAAACATACCTTTGGGAATGAAATAGGACACAAAGAAAACTACATAAAGCGCTATACATGTATGTGATTTATCTGCATTTAGTGTAGTCTGGGATGTTTAATTTACCCAAGATTTCATGTAGTCATTCTTTGGCCAGGGGTTGGGGTACTCAACTTTGAAAGTGGCAGGTATGTCAGGCGCGAAGCGCCAAAATTGGGGTCAGGTGAACTGATTTTCTGCAAAAAATGGACCTTTGATCATCTTGTCTTGTTGATGAAAAAAAAATTGGAATAAATGAAATAAATTTATAGTGCACTATTATGCCTCCCTGATCTGTAATTCCACATGGCCGCAGCACACTGTACAGGGGGTTGCTGACCACTTTGGCCCCCTTACCTTGATACCTTGATGCCTCCATCACTTCTGATGATTGGTTACCATTTCTGCGCATCTTCTGACTGTAGTTCTCCATCTTGTTCTGTCTTTTGCTAGTCATTTGGCCTCTGTGTACCCTAGTCCCGTCTATTCTCTGATGTTGTCAAACCAGCACTTTTTCTGTTTTCCTCTTCTTCTATTTCCATCCACTTTTCCCTCGATGATTTGCAGAGCGATCTGACTGCCACTACCTCTCAGGATGTGGCCAAAGTAGCTCATCTTCAGGGTTGCTATCTTTCCCAACAGCTCTCTTTTTATGTTCAGCTCACTCTATATGCTTTCATTGGTTCTTTTCCCTTTCCAGCTACTTTAGTATCCGTCTCCAAAGCCACATTTCAGCTACCAGAATCCTGTTTTCGTCTGCTTTGCATAGCCTCAATGCTTCCGCTCCATAAACTAAAGCACTCCACACCAGTGTTCTCACTAACCTCATTTTGAGTTGGAGTGAGAGATTCCTAGCTGTCATTTGGCCCCATTCCAAGTATAATTCATAGTTCTTGGGCAACCTCTGGGGGCACTAACCTTAATCAACCCACATAAACCATCGGTACCTTGATTAGCTCCTTGAATTTTGTACAGCTAGGTTTTTGCGAGACAGTTAGCAGTTAGTTCCTATAGTCCCAAAGGATTTCAAGCACACTTAACTAAACTTTGGTGCCAACGGGGTTCGAACTCTGGACCTTCCTCAATTGAAAGTGAACCTTACAGTTTGAGCTATTCCTATACAAATTAGAATTGAATATTAATGTGCTTATTGTATGAGAGTATTGCATTGTAATGGAAAAGGCATAGAATTAATTGTTAATATAACAGGGGTGTTCAATATATTCGTGGCCTGAGGTAAAAGGAGTGCATTTCATATTAATATGTTATGTAGATCAATTCAATTTATCGATATTCGGAAAGTTTCAAATAAATATCTGCATTTGTTTTTATTTTACAGAATTTTAACATATCTTATAAAAATAGGTAGTGGCTATAGACACGATGATCGTGTCAATAGCATCGCCCAAAACAGTTATAGACACAATGATCGGATGTGAGAAAGTGAATGGCTGTGGAGCCAATGCACACTGATGCTCAAGGGGATGGCAACAAAAATGGCAGAAGGGGGAAGGTGACTTGCATTGGTAATATTATAACTGGGAGAATTCATGATATTATTCAGAATGTCAACTTGAAGTTGCCTTTTTGACCTTTGGTCCATACAATGTAGCAGACCAAAATAGAGGAGTAAAAGAAACAAGAGGGAAGAAAATAATGGGGAGCAAAGTTGTAATATTACCAATGTAAGTCACTAAGCTTCCTCCTTCCACTATTTTTGTTGGCATCCCCTTGAGCATCAGTGAGCGGGGTAGCCATTCACTTTCTCACAATTGATCATCATGTCTATAGCCATTATTGGTGAGGATCATTGTGTCAATATCCTGGGCCATTAAAGTATTAATAAACACAACATAGCTCCTTCTACCTAAGGCCAGGAACTTATTGAACAACCCTTGTATTGTTTGTACGACTATATTGCACTGGAACTTTTAGAAGCAAATCCCTGAAATATTGAACATTTCTTATTCTCTCTCATTTTTGTAGGGGCTGGCCAGTAAGGGTCCACCAGATACCAGATGCAGACATGACAGATGATACACCTCAGGGAGAATTCCAGCCACCGTTGTTTGCATTTGTGTGTACAAAATTTAAAAAAATGCCGCAGATGTCCAAAAAGGTAGGCAATGACTGTATAGCCACATAGAAGAAATAATTTGTTTCACATTCTAAGGTTTCTCAAAATGTAAGGAGGGAGGGTTTTTTTAAGGTTGGGGAGAGCCTGAACAATCCAGTTTACCCTTGGTTGATGCTGACTGCACATTCAGTTGCTGTCTTTTAACTCGGATGTGATATAGCGGTTTGACAACAGTTCCGTTGTTAAAAACATCAACAATTAAAAGAATCATTTAAAAAGGAAAGCGGGGTCTTAATAATTGAACTATTTAGCTCAATTGGTAACACTTTTTTAGCATTTTTGCACAAAAAAAGTGGTGTGGCACGAAAAAGTGAGGAGGGAGGGGACGAGAAACAACTTTGTTTTTATGAGGCCTATCTTGGTTATTATACAATCGATGAGAATCTCTCAATTCTTGCAAGATTTCCTGATATACACTCTATAAAGCTTGTAGTATGTAACAAACAGCCGATTAACGCATGCACAAAAACCAATATGACCATACACAGAAATAAATTAGTCCATATTTTTCAAATCATAACTACGTACCCAATCTTGCTGAATATTCAAAGGAAGTGATGTTCATTGTTTGTCCATGTGGTAGCAACAAAAATGGCCAAAATCATGAACGATCAATGCACTAAATATATCAATACACAGTGATTTGGTCTTAATTATCAATCATAATCAGTCATTACTTTACAATGTAAAACAACCAGTTCACAATGTTGTAGAATACAAGGGATGTGCTATAGATCTCGTAACAGAGTCTGATTGCTCACTGCATACTTCAAGCTTTATATGGACACCCATGCATAAGTAATGTGCCTGCATGGATAGCCCTTAAAAGGAGTACTAAAACATCATATTTTGATGCCACTCGCAACTCAACTTGGTTACAGTTTCTGTGCAAGTTTACTCTAAGCCCTTACTTTGATCAAACTTATTTGAATTTACGTGGATTTTCCCAAATACATTCCCAATCTGTTACCGGAACAATAATTGTATTGTTTATTAAAATCTTTTATTCTTGTACATACGAAAATAATGTGTCACATACAATTTTGCTAGAATCTATACTTTTGTCCCTTTAGGCCCTGTACCCATTGGCTGTTCCCTATAGTGCCATTTGCCCTTGTGCTGTATTTTATTGTACCCAATTGTCACTCAATACAAACACACTAAACTTTGTTTTGCTCAGTTGCTGTATCAGTGACTTGTGTATGACAGATGCTCCCTGTGTAATTAGCACGTGACAATTGGAGACAATGGACTACAGAACAAGTGCATATGGTCATGCTTTTTAATGTGGACACCCATAAAAGGTGGATTTGTTACATGGAGAGTGATTTATGCATCAATTTTGGTCATATCTTTACAACAATCAAATGAAATGTCATAATTTTGGTATTATTTTAAAGACAATTTATTTGACTTTCAAGAAATTAAGAATAGAACCCAAATGAAGTGATTAATTAAGCTTAATGTTCCGTTAAAGCTACTTAGCCAGGGGTGGAGGCGGGTGTGGATGAGGCGGGTGCGGATGAGGCATCATGAAAATTGTGCATAAATTGTTCTGTCATATCTTCTTAAAAATCCATTGAAATGTCATAAATCTTATATGATTTTAAAGGCTAGTTATTGTTTATCAAAAACAAGTTAGAATTAACCCGAATAAAGTTGATAATAAACATTAATAACAAGTCAATAAGCTATAGCCAGAGATGTGGATGAGATGTGTACATTGTGCAGCAATTTTTTTTCACAACTTTCCAATAATTGTATGCAATGTCATAATTTTGGTATGATTTTGAAGATAATGTATTAGTCTATGAAATCAATTAAAAATAATAGCCAAATAAAGGTATTTATCAACTCTAATCAATGATTACCAGGAAGGAGTTAGGTATGGATGAAGTGAGTGAGATTTAATGCAAATGAGCCCCACCTCAAAAAATATGACCATATGCTACTGGGAACAGCCAATGGATTAAGTTTACTAGGGCCTTAAAGAGGCAGAACCGACTGCACTTGTCCATTTTTGACAAAATTTAGAAAAATGTGCCAGTTACCATAGTTATGAAGTTCTTTCTTTGGAAAAGGGTTGCCATGTCCAAGAGAAAACTACAAATTTGCACTGACATCTCAAGTTTGCTTAAATGCCAATGGATGTTGAGCTAAACAGACACTTTTTGATCTAAGGGGAGTCGGGACACTTTGATTCTTGCTTGCCTCACTTGGAGAATCTTTAATTGATTCTTGCCAAATTTACAGCTAGACCAGAGACTTATTTAACCCTTTAACCCTTTGAACCCAACGAGCCGACACACATGTGCAATACATGTACCATATATACCTGATGAGCCGGTTTACCGGCTTTTAGCACATATGTCTTGAACTTGACGCACCTGTCTACCAGCATGGGTATTTATAATTTCAAATGGTTTTGTTTACATCAGAAGACATCAATAAATATTGAACCCTCGATTAATAGGTTATTTTGCTTTTATTTACATGGGAAAAGTGAATATAAAGTTCCTCAAATTTTTGCGAATTTGATCACAATTTTAACAAATGTGGCGTCACCCATAGGTTACAACGTAAATGTCCAATATATTGGTCGACATAAATAATATTCCTGTTTGAATGCTTGTCATTGGAACATTGAGACTACTGTAAAATTAAAAAAAATAAATCAAAATCAAAGTAAGCTTAAGGGGCATATAGTAATTTGTAACTTTCATGTTGGCCCGGCCGGATTGATGGTACTGATACAGGTGGCATTGCCAGGGTTCAAAGAGTTAACAAAGTATTCAGAGTTATCTTTTACACATAACCAAAAATTGTTCCACTCATTTAAATGTGTAGAAAGTTGTTACACAAAAAGTGTCAGGGAATAAGTATTATATCTCGTGTGTGTTGACAGGAAATTAAATGTAGTTGGAAAAAATCACCTTTGTGATTTTTGTTTCAGATTCTGGAAGTTTCTTTTGATGAAAATCAGCAACCCCAAAGAGTAGACACAAGAGAAGAGATCTGTGGCCTTATTAAAGAAAGACAACATTATGCAGTAGTCAGGCACTATATTCAGAAAAGGTAAGGAACATTTCGTCATGTGGGTGCAAGAAAGATGTATCTGCAATGGCTGCCATAAGTTATATTTATTTTATGCCTTGTCACTATGTGAAAAATCCCTCAAAATGTCCCAGTCTTATGTCAGTGGTTCTTCAGGTGACACATTTCAAGAACCACTGACCTAAGACTTGAGATTATAAAGTGTGCAATACAAATTTATGACAAATGGCAGCTTTTGCAGATATGACTTGCATTCGCTTGATGATTTAACAGATGAGATTGAGGAGGCTATTTTATGCAAATATTAACTGCTTTAAGGGGCATAATATAAAAATATTGACTGCTCATATGGGGGTAATAGTATACAAATATTGACTGCTTTGAGGGGCATGGTTTAAATTATTTTCCCGAGGTGATCTCAAAACCATGAATATGCCCTCAGCTTCGCTTCGGGCATATTCATGGTTTTGAGATCACCGAGGGGAAATAATTTTAACCATATCCTGAACTAAAAGTAGCCAATATTCGTTTTATATACCGAATATATAGATTTTTGTCCTCTGGTTGGTTAAATGAACCATTTTAGCACTCAATGGCCCAATGATAATTTACGATATTTGTTTCTCCTTTCAGTGCTGACCGCGTCGTATTGTGCGCACAAGATAACTAGCATGCGCACTACAGCGCGTGTTTGACCATGAATGCTCAAAAGCGTGAAGCTCGAGTTACACGACGCAAAATACATTGAGTGGGCCTAGTGATAAATATGCCCCGCGCATAGTAAATTTATAGGCCATAGTTAAATCCAGGCCATCACTTTTAACCAATCAGAGGACAGGAATGATATATGAGGTATATACTAATGACTATTGACCCGAAGTGATCTGGAGACTATTTATTATTACACTTCAAATATATTCATGGACAAATAAAATCATGATCATTCATTTGCTGGTCACGAACTACTTCTGGGTTGGTAGTTTTTATTACTATACCTCATAAATATTTATTAGGAAACCATGAAATACAGTTGGTCAGTTAAAGCTGATGCGCATGACAGCATTATGCCTACTTCCCCCACGGTGCGCGTAAATTGAAAAACTATCGCACCCCTACTATCGCATCCCCTGTAATCATACATGTATCACTTCTCAGCATGCTCAGTTGGAAATTAATACGGTGATTGAGAAGAATGGTCATTTTTGTGGGATTTTTTGATGTGTTAATATCAATTTTAGTAAAATATTTATGAGGTATAGTAAAACAAATACAACATGGTTTATTTCAAGAAGTATTGAAAATTCCTGATCCCTCGGTGTTGGATGCGTGTGACTACTTCCCGACGCGAAATTTTCACTACTTCCCTCGATACCATGTTGTATTTGTATACTATACTTTCCCTATAACCTCCTAGAGTCACAGTGAGATGTAATAAAACAAATACTATATATATACATGGTTCAATCGGTACATTGGTGCAATCTATCGCTCAGTAGTGAGTACTGTCTGAGACTATTATCACTTGGCCTGTGGCTTCAGGATAACAGCCATATAGTAAGTACCTCGGCAAAGATAGATTTCACTACTTCACCCCAATCTATGTAGTATTTGTATATTATTTAATCTCAAAACCATGCATGACTTTGTTTGAATAGAAGCTGGGGGCAAAGTAATGGATTTTTGATAATTGAGGAGGAAGTTTTTTGGACCATACTCTGTCCACAAGGCAACCAATAATCATTTTCACTAGTGTGTCCAGGGGGGGGGGGTAGCTTTTGGAACTAAACCCCCAAACCCCCCCCCCCCCCCCCTCCCCGCACTTTTCTTAAAAAATCATATAACTTTAGCCGTTTTTGGCGATTTCAGATATTAAGCCCACGCCTAATATTGAATGCCCCTTGCAGCAAAAGCCCTCGACACGCTGGTGATTTTATATACCAAATGTTAAGGCTGGGCATGAGACCCAGATGTTTGGAATTCGAGTTCGAAAATGAATAATCGATACAAATACATATGTATTTATTTCATCTATTTAAATTTGTTAGGGACCTGGAAACTCGATTGTATAAAATAGGAATGATTATCCAGGCGTGAAAATGCTAAAACACAAGTTTATCATTTTAGCACTTTATGATGATTTAAGATGTCAATATTTTCTTCAATATTGACTGTGTTTGCGCACAAGATAACTGATAGTTTTCCTTATTCAGACCTTTTGACCTTATTCAAATGTTCAAGGTTACTCGTGTCAGGAAGTTGGGAGTAGACTCCACTCCCAACTCTCCTGCTAGTATAACATACCTGAGTTGACACAAAGTATGTGGAACGGGCTAAGTATATGGCCATTTTCACAAAAAAGTGGACATGAGAAAAATATTGAAAAAAGGATGTAACTATTCAATGAAAAATGCTATCACCATATATTTGGTATCAATAGAAAGCTTTTTTGAATCTCTTTAAAATGAACCTAATTTTGAAAAGACTGAACAAAAATGTCTAT